>ML769509.1:0-183788 GCA_009733575.1 Gymnopus androsaceus JB14 | reverse complement strand
GCGAGCTACTATCAAGGGTATCGAGGCCAATCGAAGCGCATTCGATGAATTCAAAGAAATGCTGATTGAATCAAACTGCTTCTTACAGGATGTCACTTTCATCTGGTATGACAATGTTCTGAGCGATTCCGTTGAATCACTTGTCCAGGGCATGCATATCTCGGAACCCCACGTCCACTTTGTGAGGTCAAACGAGAGTTGGGATAACAATCACCAAAAATATTTGGTTATTCCACCCAATACTAGATGCATATACTGCCTTCTTGACAAGGAATACAGGAGATGACAATGGAGATTCGGATGGCCGAATATGTATTCTGGTGAGTAGAGAGACTTTATCCTGGAAGGCTTGATTAGTGTAGTAGCGCCGTTCTGTCGAATCTGTAACTCTTTAACACATCCATATACATAATCAAACAATACGTGTTTACATATTAGTATACGAGATTTTCTGATTTTTCAAACTTCCTTTCCGCTTCGAGTGTATGGCTGAAGTAGGAATTTTAAGTGAAAGATCGTGAGTAAAATGTGCTTGTGTACTTACAGTAGTATCAATCCCTACTCGTATCAATCCCCACTCTCAACCACACAATTGAAGGAGTTCATGATGAAATCATCTGATGGGAGATCTTGCTGTCCCCCATCGCTGCTATCAACAAGCAATGAACTGCCAGAGCAGTCGGTACCACTATATATTCCGTCAGAAACTGCTATAGTACTGCTGGAATTTAGTTTACATACGTGAAAATGGTGCAACCAAAACCCGATGAGGTAGGTGTAACACTCTCAGCAGCGCCGTTGGCCAAAGCCCCCAGATCAGCTTGAGTGACGCAGTCTCCGGTGCTGAAATCGAACTGGAAAACAGTGCAGGAGGGACCGTCTACCGCAAAGGGCACCGTGCAAATTTCCAAAACATCGATGATTTCCTGAGCCGAAGCCCAGGTAGCGCAAAGGAGAGCAAAGAGAGCAATAGACTTGAGCATGATAGATGGTGAGTTGGTGTAGCTTGAAAAACGATCGAGCTTTTATAGGACAGAGAGGCGTACAATTCACGCGTTCAGCTGGATAGAGAAGGCATTCCTTATGTACAATTCACGGATGTTGCACGGATGTTTGTTTGAATTCTTCACCTGAGGGTGGCGGGAATCCATGACCCCATGGTGACCTTCGCTGAATACCATGTTGATTCTCGTGTGTCACAGTAGTCAATGCCAGTCCGGGAGCAGGTGGTAGCTTGAATAGTGGTAACAATCAGCACCTATCGCCGCTGCTGTATCGTCAGAAAACAGGAAATAGAAGTTGTGAAAATATGGTTAGCACCACCACCATATTGTCATAGACTCTGCAAAGATCAGTGTACTACTTGCTTAAGTGGAGCATGGTTGCGGGGATGTCCGATCACGAGTTCCTCATCACTCGATGGAAGCGACGGTAGCGTTCATGATGCGTCAATTGCAAAGGGAACGACGGAGATCATGGTGTAGGTATACAGCCCTTCCTGGATGCGTCATGTCCATGCGAATGGTCACAAAACTTTCATGACCATGACCCGTCGTGGTCCGTGGAAAGCTGCGCAGTGTGGACGCCGTGCTTTGGAGAGAAAATTGAGATTTGTGGAGAGTATTTCGACGAATGAATGCAGGTCCTCTTGTACCTTCGAGCGCAGCTCTTGTAGAGCTTCTGGCTTGCCAGATAAAACTTGCCGCTTTAGAACTGAGATGATCGTAAGCAACTTGAATGAGCAATACTGTACGCAACAAATATCAACAGTGAAAAAGGTTACTTCGATTCTACTGCTCATGATTTATATCTTGCAGGCTGCTGTTGAATCGTGTTGATGGTTCAAGAAGAAGCAGAAGAAGAAGAAGAAGCCAGAAATGGAAGGTCAAAGCGTTTCTTCGCAACTATGGTTCGTACGGATAGGCTAAAAAATTTCGTCATAGTTTTGACGGGCTCCACGCGAGAAATTTGGCGAAATATTCGCCGTGCCACAACTCCCTAATATTATAGATACATCGTCCAAATATCACAATACACATATACGCCTCCCCTACCAGTAATCGCAGTAATAGTAGTACTACTGACTCCACTGGAATTTGAAACCGCCCTGTTTAGGTCCAAATGCTCCTCCTTCAGGGAGACCACCTCCAGATTATTGGAAGAAATGCGCAAACGGATTTCCACCTTGCGAATACTGGAAGCCATCAGGGTGGCCGCCACTTGGGTCGTTAGGATCGTCTCCTGCGTCGAATCAGGTGCGTAGTTCTACGTAAACGAGAGATTAGTTTATTATTTATTATTTGGGAAATGAAGTGCGCAAGCTTACTAGAATCTGAAAGTACATCGTACGCTTCGTTAAAAGTGGCCATCTTTACTTCTGAGCCACCTTTATCTGGGTGTCATGGCGCCGTTGCAAGTGCTAAGTGAGAGATGACTAGCCGATTCTTCTCAGTGTTTCGGTTGAGCCAACATGATCTTAGATAGCGCATCAGATTCCCTAAGTCATCTCATCATTACTCTTACGTTGCGTCTACTAAGTGCATTGGTACAATCCCAAATTGCTCCACAACTACTTGGCATCAAGACACAAACAGGCTAGTGGACAGCTAACGCTGAAAAAAAAGTCAGATTTGGCTTCACAAAAACATAACTGTGAAGGGATCATGCTTGCCATATGTGCATTGCACTCCTAGAAATTTGGCCCGCAGGCAAACGAAATGGTTGAACCATCTGGGATGACTTCCAAACTGAAGCATCCGGTGTTGCCTTGAAGGTCGGTAGCGCCATCGCTAATCTCACATGAAAGGTTGATAAAAAGGGAACCTTCACATTTACCAACGGTGGCAGTAGAGATTCCAGACCCAACTACGAGTTCACAACCGCAGTTCTCGTCGCCGCTGCAAGTACCGGTAGATGCGATGGCGCCAGTACAATCGGCATTGACCCATTGAGTCCAGTTGACGTTATTTCCTTGGCCTTGAACGCCATGTGCGGTCAGACTAAGCACTGCGGCACCAGCGACCAGGGAAGAGAGGATGTTGATTTTCATGTTCTGCTAGTACAGTACTATGTTTGAGCAACAACAACCAAAGAGTGGTGAAAGCTACCGTACCTTTGATTCAACTGTTCAGGAAGTGATGTTAGTCTTTCTGCAAGCTCGAGCTTTTATAGGACAGAGAGGCACACAATCCGCGAGCTCAGCTGGGTAGAGAAGGCATTTCTTACTAGCCATTGGCTATACGATTCACAGGTATTACACGGATGTTTGTTTAAATTCTTTCGTCTGAGGGTGACCCCATGGTGACCTCTTCTCAATACCATGTTGATTCTCGTGTGTTTTCCTCCATGGTAGTCAATGCCAGTCCGGGATCCGGTGATAGTTTTGAATTGTGGTAATAATCAGAAAACTTATCGCCGCTGTTTTATCGTCAGAAAACAGAATAAGAGTTGTGAAAATGCGGTTAACACCACTACTTACTCTATTTTCGTAGACTCTGCGACCATTAGTATATTACTTGAGTGGCGGGGATGTCCGATCACAAGTTCCTCATTGGTAACTCACTCGTTGGAAGCGACGGTAGAGTTCATGAGCAAAGGGAGCGACGGAGATCATGGCCGCAAAAATTTCACGGCCGTGGGACCACTCGTGGAAGCTGCGGACGCTGTTCCATACGGAGAAGATGACGAATCGTAGAGAGTATTTCGACGAATAGCATCCTTTCGAGCGCAGTTCTTGCAGAGCTTCAGACAAAGTCTACCATTCCTAAGCAGCTCGAAAATGTCAAAGTCAAAAAAATTTTACTTTGATTCTACTGCTCAAATGTTGCAGGCTGCTGTTGAATCGTTTTGATGGTCAAGCAGAGGAAGAAGCCAGAAATGGAAGGTCAAAGCGTTTCCTCGCAAGCGATATGCCGAATTTAGAAAAACACTCCATTAACGTGTAGCCTGGTTGCATATCCCTACCAACCACAGAGTGCCTGGTACCACAAAAATCAATATTAAAGATACATCGTCCAAATATCACAATACACATATACGCCTCTCCTCCCGTGACCAGTAATCGCGGTAGTAGTAGTAGTAGTACTACTGTCAGTGTCACTGACCCCCCCACTGGAATTTGAACCCGCCCTGTCCAGGTCCTCCAAACGCTCCTCCTCCAGGGAAGCCTCCTCCAGATTGTTGGAAGAAATGCGCAAACGGATTTCCACCCTGTGAATACTGGAAGCCACCGGGGTGACCGCCGCTTGGGTCGTTGGGATCGTCTCCTGCGTCGAATCGGGCACGGAGTTCTACGTAAACGGGAGATTAGTTGTTATTTGGGGTGAATGGCGCGCGCAAGCTTACCAGGATCTAAGAGGACTTCATACGCTTCGTTAACAGCGGCCATCTTTGCTTCTGAGCCACCTTTATCTGGGTGTGCGGTTTTAGCTGCGCGGCGGCTTGAAGGGAGAAGGTTAGAGTAGTTCGATGAAAATGAGAAGAATAAAACTACTCACAAAGCCTTCTTGATGGTCTTTTCATCCGCATCCCTATCCACGCCTAACACCTTGTAATAATCCTTTCTTCTCCTCTGCTTAACTTTCTTCTTTGCAGCGTTTAGCTTGGCGTGTATATCCCGGTCACTTCTACCAGATGCCTCAAACGCCTTCTCCAAAAGCCGGATACCTTCGTCCCAGTTACCCTCTCCGCCGGTAGAGCCAGCAGCTGAGGTATCATCTTCGCCAGCAAGAAGGAATTCCGCGCGTCCGACTAGAGCGTCAGCGTCTTCGGAGCAACCATCCATTGTAAGAAGCTTCGCACACCACTGGTCGGCGTTACGAAGAGCGGAAGCAGTGCCAATCGCAGTGTAGGATTTGCATAAAGCTCGAAGGAGGATTTGACGACGTGGGGAGTGGGTGAAAGGATCAGGTAGGGGGACGGGAGGCTCTTTGTGCTTTGAAGACGATTCGCCAGCATGTTCTTTACCGAGTAGCTGCTCCCGGGAGGTGTGGTCCTTCATTGCCTGCTCGTATCTACCCCAAAGATCTTTTTCCTTTCCTTTCCCAGACTCAGTCATAAGATTGACTGCGCCTCTCCAATCCTCTTTCTGAAGCGCCTCTTCAAGCTTTGCAAAGGATTTCTCCAGTGCTTTTGCGAGACGATGTAAAGGAAGGCAGAGTTTGGAGTCTGGGTCGAAATGCAAGCAAGATTTAATGGGAGCTAGAGCTGCGGCGCTGGTTGAACCATCAGTCGCCGCGAGTAGGTGGTAGCAGGAAATATGATAGACGCCATATGCGGACCTGAAGATCCATAGAGGCTGAAGGAGGAAGTAGGACCGCTAAACGTGTCAGATCGCCAACGGATCCTTCAATGTCTCCTGCAGCGAGCTGGCACTCTGCTCGCATCACGCGAACCTCGATAGAATGACTTGCGGTACCTCGAATAATGCTAGAGCATGACTCTGCACAAGCAGTCCACAACTGGGCCTTTTTCTCTTTCCTAGCCTTTTCTAGAAGCTTTTCGGCTTCGTTGACAGACTCTAGTAGTTCTGTTGCAACAGGATCGGCGGGTCGGCCTTGGGAAGATAGCGAGGAAGTGTATGAGCCGAGGGATGAGCGGACAAGGGCGAATTCGCCTTCTTTGGCGTAGATACGGGCCTTCATTAGGTGTGCATTGTCGAAGGAGTTTGAAGTGAGCGAGAGAACCTTGTCGAAATCGTCTAGCGCGGCGCTATGCCGTGACAAAGAAAGGTATGCTGTAGCTCGTTTGTAGTATAGCAAGTAATCAGCCGGTGATTGTTCTGTGAATGGAAGTTAACGCGGTTGGTTGGTTATGAGAGAAGTACAAACCTATGGCTTCAGAGTATACTTTGGCCGCATCGTTGAACTGTCCTGTAGACAGTAATACATTGGCCCTATTTATGAGCGGAAGTAGCCCTGGAGGATACAGTCCTCCTGCGCCCGAGTCTGCTAGTACAGCGGTAGAAAGGAGAAGGAGCGAAGAGAGAACGGTCAAAAGTAGGTATTCTCATATTGAGAGATGAGGCGATACTCTGGTACAAATGCTGGTGGAAGGAGTTAGAGCATGTATAAAAGTGCTGCTGAGCTGGTGAGAGCAAGTTGAAATTCGAGTTCAACTCGAGTTCCACGTATTTTGACGTCACATCACTTGTACGGACCGCAATGCCGGGCACGTTGCAGTGTTGCGCAATTGCCAAAAACGTGATCGTTCACGCGTTTCTCTCTGCAACCACCACCTCGCGATGCCAGGCAGAACCGCAGCACCACGAAAGCGACCTTCAAACGCGGATGCTTTGCAGGACCTCTTTACCCAAATCTCCGCCATCTTTGACCAAGTCCAAAATTCCGCTGCTAATCATCAGAAGAATGTTGTCGCGCTCCACAAAATCTATGTTGATATCGCTCAAATCAGAGAAAAACTAAAGACGGAGCCACGATTTTAATTGGAGAAAAGCAATTTCGAGGAGGCCATTTATTTTATTCTCCTCAGACTTCTCGAGTCAAAAAAGGGTGCACCGGGAGATAGGGTGGTCAGATATGTGGCTGCGTTCGTGAAGCATCTCAATGATAAATGTGAGTCGCCAAACATTATTTGAAGCTCAAAGTCTCATTACGCTATTCTAGCTGGAGTCGACCCTATCGATGAAGATGACATTGAAGACGATGTCGCTTACCCGCCTGCAGCGCGTTTCACCGAACGCCTTGTCTGCAAACTTCTCGTGAAAGGATTTGCTGCGAAAGAAAAACTCGTTCGCTACAGGGCTGTCCAACTATGTGCAGAACTTGTTTTCAATCTAGGAGAAATAGAGTTGGTGCTTTTTAATCTCTCTCAAGTGTCATCTGACATAGTTGACTTGATAGAGACAAAATATATTACGACTTGCGCGATAAACTGCTTGATCGACTCAACGACAAGGAAACCAGCATCCGCTCACAAGCCTCAATTGCACTGTGCAAATTTTATGGACTTGACGATCCCGAAGAGCTCGAAGAAAGGGATTTGGAATCCTTGTCAGAGGTTCTCCTCGAGTCATTGGCTTATGATCCACAACCGTATGTACTACTCGTACTTTGCGCCTTGCTTCATTAACACCCACCTTCAGCGAAGTGCGCAAGGCGATCCTAATGAATCTGCCAATCAACAAGGAAACCATTCCTCACATCTTGGAGCGCTCACGGGACGTAGACACCAGTATCCGAAAGATGGTTTATAATGTTCTCGAGAAGAACGTTGCCAGTGGTGAAGACGAAACGCGTACGATGGGCATGACTCACCCAAGAGCACTATCCATCGTCCAGCGCGAGATGATTGTCCGGAACGGACTTGGTGACCGTGACCCTACCGTGCGCGCCAGTAGCAGCCAAACTCATCGAGAAATGGGTCGAAACTGCCGATATACGCGACCAACGAGCAGACGGTGGCGTTGAACCACCTCAGGAGGATTCAGACGACCTGGGCTTGCTGGGTCTTTTGAAAATGTTTGATCTTCGCACGGACAAGATCGTCGCAGATGCCCTTATACGCATATTCGAGTCCAATCCTGACATCATGGATGGTATCGCCTTCACCGACGCCTATTGGTCTTCCCTCTCGCCCGAAACCGCGTTTCTTGCGCGGACCTGTGTCGAATTCTGCGAGAATCATAAAGAAAAGGCAAGCTGGGCCGCAAGACTCGATACGATTTTACCGGTCGTTACATCGTTTGCGTTTGGGTTACAAGCGAAATTCAATGACCTTGTCGACAGCATTCGCTCGTTTGATGAAGAGAATCTATTTGATCTGGATGATGAAGCACGAGCGAAGCACCAGGACGAGCTCGATGATAAAGAGTTTGTGGTGACGGAGATGCTCAAAATCGCAAATTCTTTGGATTATGGTGATGAAATTGGGCGGAGGAAGATGAATTCGCTTGTCCGTGAGTAATACGACCTTCCAATATGGCTTGAGCTGATTTTCTTCACTTTCAGGGGACATGTTGGTTCACGATTATCTACCGGAGGAGCTGGTCGCACCTTCCATGGAGGTGTTGAGTCGTTTAGCTGATAGCGAGAGAGATTTGATTCGCGTAGTTGCCATTGAGGTCATACAAGCGCTTCGGGATCCTGGGGATGATGAGGATGATGTTGCAAGTCTCGCCAATATTCTGCCCGTTCGTTCGTATGCTAATTCTCTGCCGCAGGACCCCGATATGAGTCTGGACTCCACGCCCAATTCGACTCCAGCCAAGCCGAAGAAAGCTCCAAAAACTCGCGAAGAAATGTCGGACGCGGAGAGGAAGCACGCAGACAAGATCGATAGACGTTGTTTGTGTATTTGCGAGTCCATGCTGGAGCGTGTGAATGGCGTAAGCCTGCTTTTCCTTTGTTGCATCTCTCGATGCTCACCTCCTTCACCAGACACTCGAAAACAATTCCTCCCTAGACGGTATCGTCAAAGAACTCATCTATCCTGCTGTTCAACGCAAGGATGGTGACTCTAGAGAACAGGGTTTCCGATGCTTGGGTCTCATCAGCTTGATCTCCAAGCAGATTGCTAGCGGAGCGTTGGCGTTTTTCATAAAACAAATGAAGATTGAACAGAACCCTGAGGAGCTCAGAGTTATCGCGATGCAAGCTGCGTTCGACACGTTGAATGGTCTATGATCGAGCGATAATGAAAGATGCTTACAGCGTATGTAGTATATCGTTTTCGTGTCCAATGCCAACTTCACAGTACCTTGTTGATAGCCCGACTCTTGGATCGCCCTCTTTACAGAATTATTAGAGCGTGAAGAGCCCAGTGAGGACGTTCGGGCGGTTCTGTGCATGGGGCTAGCCAAGTTGGCGCTACCCGGCGTGCTTGTTGATAAGAAGGTTCGTTTGGTGCAGTTGCACACGTTCTCGTTCTCTCACTGAAAGCTTGACCTAGATCGTGGAATTACTCCTCAAAGACTACTTCGGACCCAGAAATGCGGATAATCAAAAGCTCAAGCAATGCTTGTCGTTCTTCTTCCAGGCATACTGCGCATCATCGGTAGAGAACCAGAAGATGATTTCATCTGTACGTCCGTCCGTCCGTCCGTTCCTTTGTTCTGTTAGCTTTGCTGATATCTTGCTTTGATAGATATTCGTTCCCATCTACTGCGATTTGTGTAAGATCAGCGCCGAGCTGGAAGATGATGAGGAGATGGCGACCATGGCTCAAATTGTGGGCATGATCCTAGATTGGACCAGTCCTAATACGCTTTTGTAAGCCTTGCCTCTTCGTAGGATATGTCTGACACTCATATTTGCGTGCAGCGATAAAGAACATGCTAGCGATAGCTACTTGCACTTTGATATTGCGCGGGACATTGTGAAGGAATTACTGAATAAAGATTCAGAGCTTTTGAGTGAGTTGCTCCTCGTGTCCTCTTTCCCTCGAGCTTCGCTCTGACTAAATTCCCAGAGGACCACAAGAAGGTCCTGGTTCAACATTTATCGAAGTTATCGCTTCCGGAGAATGCCGATGAAGCCGCTGTCCGATATCTGAACCTTCTCATGGACAAGGTTCCTTCGGTAGGTTCCTCTTCTGTGGCGATACTATCAGGACCTAATCGCTTCTCAGTGCCGCCCCCTCGGCGATGCCACTTCGAAAAATGCCTTTTCCAAATTCCAAGCTTCATTCACGAAGAAAGTACGAGAAACAGCTCGAAGGGCTTACCGCGGAGGAGTACATGTCACATGAGAAGCACCAGGAAGAGGCTCACTTCTTGAATGAAATTCTACCTTTGGACGATGATCTGGTGCCACCAGTGAAGCGAGGGAGAAAACGGTTTGTCATAATGCTTTCGATTTCGGTATGATGTTGATGTTTTTTCGATATTCAGGCGCTCGGGTAGTATCACCAGCTCTGCTGCCGGAGAAGGAGAAACTAAGAGAACTTCCCGAAAGGGCAAAGCCAAGTACGTTTTTGCTTTTCGGCGTGTGACATTTTCTCTTACCTTTGTCCTGTCCAGGCGCGCTCGTCTCTCTACTTCCGACGACGACGATTCAGATGATGTTGCAGGTGGCGACGATGGGACTGAACAAGGTACACCTCCAGCCCCATCTCGACGTTCTGCGCCAACCCGCACCATGCCTAAACGGCAAGCGTAAGTCTTTTCTGGAAACTTGAAACTTACGGATGACGACTTATGGGGCTTTGTACAGAACTCGCAAGCCGGTAGTGGATATTATCAACATCAGCTCTGATAGCGATGAAGGGGATGAGGACGAGGATACTCCAAGAGACACACGGCCACGCCCAAGTGTCGCTTTGAATGTAAAGCAAGAAGGCAGAGGACGAGGAAGACGAACAACTTTCCTATGCCTCTGTCGGTCATGATGAAGGTGATTCTGAAGAGGAAGATGAAGTTAGTGGTTTACTGGCCGAGGATTAAGTAACGTTCAGTCGGAATCGTTGGATGATTTATTCGAAGTATTTAAGTACACTATACTATATGCCATTTGTTTTGTCTTTTTTGTTTTTGTAGTTCTGTGTATCATAGAATAGGATAAGATCTATCTGATAGTCATGATATATTCATCCTGTCATATCTCAGTGTGTTATACGATTATCTGATGGTAAGACGTGAACCTAAAACGCTCGGAAATATCTTGCTTTGAGCTGTGAGAATCGCGAGATCGTTTGTGAAATCAAGTTGTAATCTATCTCTATATACATATTTACCCAAAAAAGCGTGTACACTGGGCATAATTAACTGGTACAATATCTATATTATACAGAGTCTTACTTGTAGTCGGTGTTTGTAATTCGGTCCACTTTCACACTAATGACAGTATCCTCCTGACCGCTAAACTAAGTCATGTGTTTACTTCAGCAAGAAAACCGAGAGAGAGAGAAAGCCTACATTAGAGCTAGGAAAGTCCTTCATTTCATAAGAGGGACCAATACGAGGTTGAACAAAGTTGGAAGCGGAGATAACGCCCTTGGCATAAGAACTTTCTCGTAAATGGTCCCGTACGTTGAGTGTGGCCAAGAATGAATTAGCGTAGACTATGAGACAGGAATCGGTCAGAAACTCGGAGCTTTTTTTTTTTCGCGTTGGTGTGAGATCTTACGTCGTGTGAGCATGAAGTAGAACGTTAGTTCGATGTTTGTACCTGGATAAGCACCGGCCATGGAAAGCACCATGATAGCACAAACGCTGTTCAAGATCAACGTGAGCATCTAGCAGTGGCTTGACCCAGGGCACACACCTGGAGACAATTCCAGTCGTCACAGTAAAGATCGTCTAAAGTAAAAGGAGCGTAAACGAATCCAGAAACATGAATGTATGAATACGTACAATGGAGCGAAGCATATGATTCGTTCTAGAGAACATTAGAACGGGACTTTAGCTAAGGCTTCAAGGCAAATGGCGAGTTCGCACCGTTTAATTGAAGAGCGGGATTGCCGCAGATAGTAGACCATCGCAGTAGCAATTAAAATGTCACAACTAGCTCCTAGAGCATTGACAAGAATTGCGTAAGGCTAATTCAAGGAGGGTTAAGCAGCTGAGAATCATAGTGCGCAATGAAACTTGCCCCCAATCTTTCCGACAGTTCTGAAGCCAGAGGAACGCCAAAGCTAACACCGAGAGAGTGAGGAAACTGCTACATAAGAGAATCTCAACACCAAACACTCACACTTTGGCAACATAGACTAAGCATATCGACATCCAAGTTCAGCTGATTGTGTAAACTGTATACTGTTTGCACTCACAAAGGAAGGTACCTAGGAAACCCCAGTGTCAGCGATGACTTACGGGCAATCTGACCGTTACTCACCAAACTGGGCGAGTGATACGGCCCACTAGAAGTCGAAGTTAGCAACATGATAGTCTGAAGATAAAAAAAAATAACACGTGCAATCGCTCCGGCGATAATGAAGCTCTTGCTCACTGTAGATAATCATGAGAACAGAGTTATAAAAAAACAGTAAATTTTCGCTTGCATTTCCAAACTCGCCACACATAAAAGCTAGTAACATCTCATTAAAGGGGCATACTTTTTAAGTAGAAAAAACAGACCTCTGGACAATAACAGTAACAGCACCCTGACACGAATTTGAATAACCAAGTAGGAATTTTCTTCTCCATGCTAATGCTTACCGTTGGATAGGCCATTCCCTGCAAGTTTGGTTGAATCAACTGCATCTAAATGATCTCAGATTCGAGCTGGACACTTACATAGTAGCTCCTGTTCACAATAAATCAAAAAAATGGCAGAGAGAAAAGTTATAACTTGAATCCGTCGCTCAATGTAAGTACTCACCAAGGAAGGACATCCAATGCAGCGGCTACGCCGAAATTAGTGACGCAATAGTCATACACTGCGCACTGTAAGCATTAGTGCATGCTTTGAGACTCGGAGTTGGGGCAACTCACTCCACAGGCTAGTGAAGAGCTGATGCAAAACATCCAGAGTCACGATAACCACAACCTGAATATAAGCTTTTTGAGAGCCTCTGTCAAACTTTCCCCAAAATCCGCACCATAGACTTCAACCATAGCGGATCTGAACGTTCGCGGGTTTGAGAGCTGAAATAGAACCATGTTTGGGAGAAGGTAACTGTACAGCTAATGTTAGTGAAGATTCCATCACTTTGTACGAAGCTACATGCCTCCATTCAAGCTAGAAATGAATTTCGTCAACTGAGAGGTTTAACAAGTCGATGAAATGAGCTTCTTACATCGCGGAAAGGATGAGACCGATGAAAAGGGCTCCCAAACTAAGAAGCAAGATAAGCCAAGGGAGAAGGAGAAAAATGTGGCCTACGCACGTATTGTCAAGGTTCGACTGAGCCATGATGATTTCAAACCCACGATTGCTTGTCGGAGTCGACGAAATCGAGTGTTTATTAAATACCAGCTCAAAAGCTTCAATCAAGGCTTGAGGGTGTAGAACAGTCTGTGGGTGGACATGTTATATGTGCCAATAATCCATACTCCGCGAATTTCCTGACGGGGACCTTTATTGTTCAGTACACCACCATTGCCGCCGGAGACTCGATCGCAGATCTTACGTTGGACCTTCACGGATGCTTATCGGGAGCTACGATGACACTCGATTTCGCCCTAATTCTGAGCTCCGTGCAGGGTCGGCTTAAGTTCCTGGAAGCTTCGCAGGAGGCTCCGGTACATCGGCTTCTTGTTAGTTGATTTTCTTTTTCCAGTAATCATTTTCATGGTATAAAAAATGGCATTTGGAAGCAGCAACTAACCAACTAGTACGAGTATACATGATATATAAGATGGAAAAAGAAATAACGCTCACCGGTGAAAATCCTATCTGAAATTGAACCTAATTGAACATGTCATTCTTGGAGGGATGTACGCACTTGAGGTTGAACTTTGAAAAGATTGAAACAAAAACTTGAACTTGAGTATTACATCGAGTGCTTGAAATTGGCTTATAACTTGAAACAACTTGAAGTGCTTGCCTTCGTTGAAGTTTGGCTAGTTGGTCGCCTTCGTATATCGAAGTTTGATTTTTAGGCATTAAGGTTTGATTGTGCCTTTCAAGACTGATACTTAAGTAATTATCAGACTCAATGCGCAAAGCCTTGAGGCGCCGAGGCCGCAAAGAGGTTGGTTGACTCTGAGAAAGGAAGGGGAAGGAGCGTGAACACCGCGAGTTGAACACAAGTTACGCGTAAAAAAACGCCGGAGGATAGGTACTTGGAAGGTCTGGTAGAGCTTTACGAAAGCTTTTGATGAAGAGCTGTGGGGTAGCTGCACTAGGGCCTTCCGTGCAGGGGCCAGACGATGTTAAGAACCTCCGATGGAAATGATGGTGTAGCGGATAGAACTACAATACGGACCAAATAGTGATACTAACTAAGAATTTGAGGACCCAACCCTGGCGAAGACGCGAGTGATCTAATAACCCCGCGGTTATAGAATTTCAATTAAGTAGAAATACGCGTACCGAGAGCAGCAAAAAATTTACACTCGATCCACTCCCTGCTGCAGGGACGTGATGTGCGGAATCGCTTCGTTGGCACCTACAGAAGCTACTGGCTCGAGCCTACTAAAAATCGGGACCTTTAGGATTTACCCGCATTCTTCCTGCCAGTGCAGATGGGCTTTTATGGACTGATGATGATGAAACCTCTGCTGCTTAGTAGCAATGTCTCCATCCATGTCTCCTAGTAGTCAAGTAATAGTGCTACTTACTGTGTCGCTGCATTGCTATTTGCTGATAGCTCTCTCTGGCATGGGACTTCTCCGATGATGGTGCGTACGCGGCGGGCATGGAGTATGTGGGACGATGAATCCAAAGCGAAACTCAAAGCCATTGTGAATGGAAATTGGCAGTGTCAATCCTTACTATACTTTAAAGGACTGGGGGGAATGGTCGCAGGCGGCGAGGGCCGAACTCCATTCAAGTTTTTGGTTTTTGGCCTGCCCAGTGCTCATCTCATTTAGGCATACATAGCTCTTTTAGCGTTAGTCTCTTAGCGCTAGTCTCTAATACTAGAAAACGCCGACTTTTTCGGCAGAAACTCGGGGATGAGGATACTCCGAGAGATATACAGCCGCGCCCAAGTACCGCTTTGAATGTATAGCAAGAGGTACTTAGATGACAAGGTTGAAGACGAACAACCTTCCTATGCCACTATCGGTCATGATGAAGGTGATTCCAAAGAGGAAGAGGAAGTTAGCGGCTTACTGGCGGAGGATTAAGTAACGTTCAGTCGGAATTGTCGGATGAGTATTTAAGTACATATATGCCATTTGTTTTATCTTTTTTTTAGAAAATCTGTTTCTGTGTGGATAAAACTATTGAGAAACCCCGTTTTCGCCAGGAACCCTAGGTTTCTCGGGAAACCCTATGCAAATGTCATTGTAGGGTTTCTGTTGATTTGGCCACTGCCCAGCCGGACGCTCCATTTGTGCTCCCTGGGCGCTTCGATACTTTTGCTGAGTTACTCTCTACCTTTCCTCGTCATCAGGTCAGCGCTGGCCATAGACTCTGCTATTCTTACCCAATTCCTGAGTGCAATAGGCCCTAAATAAATTTACTAGCATGTAATCATCTCTAGTACTTGATGAAAAAATATTCAGGATTTTCACAATCATTTATGTCAGTTTTTCATCAAACATTCACAATGTTATACCAGTCTGAGGGCAAAGACCAAGAGGTCCAGGTGTATATATTTGAGTGGCCTACTGAAGGGCTCAATACTGGTATAAGCAACTCAGGAAAAAATTTTGAAGGTAGAACTTAAGTACCATGGTATTGAGAGCTAAACTACGGATGTCTGACCCGATTCCCGATAGTCCACAGTAGCTAATCCAGCCTATGGCCATTAGTCATCGCAGGGTTTCTTAATAGTTTTATTGATAGGATCTACCTTGTAGTCATGATATTACATAATGTTTCATCTTGAAATATTTCAATGTGTTATACGATTACTAGAGAACTGCTTGATTAAGAACCTGAAACGCTCGGAAATATCTTGCTTTGTGGAAATTGCGAGATCATTTTCCTTAATTAATGCAATCTAAATTATCTATGTATTGAAAGTGTGTACACTGGGCTAAATCAACTCGGAGTACTTATATCTAGACTAGGTATACTAGGTCTTACTTGTAGTTGGTATTTGTAATTTGGTCCACTTTCACACTAATGACAGTATTCTCCTGACCACTTACCTGACTGCCAAACTAAGTTATATGTTATGAAGACCAAGAAGGGAGGAAGCCTACTTTATAACAAGGGAGGTCCTTCAGTTCATGCGAGGAATGTCGGACAGAGGGACCAGAGTGAGGTTGAACATAGTTGGAAGTGGTTATAACGCCCTTACTAGAAAAAGAACTTTCTTGTAAATGGTCTCTTACATTGAGCATTGCCAAGAATGAATTGGCATAGACCATGAGACAAGGATCACTGTCAGTCAGAGACTCAGTTTGTATTAGTGTGAGACTTTGCGTCATGTGAGCATGAAGTAGGGCATTAGTTCATGTTTGTACCTGAAAAAGCATTGGCCAGGGAAGGAAGGAAGGAAGATTTTATTACACAATAAGATCCAGAACTGAACACTGGCAGGTCCGAGGCTTATCCTAACGCGGCACAGGCACCTTTGGTCTCGGGAGATGCACAGTGAGCACTGAGCAGATGACAAGCTCACAGCTGACTCAGTGGCCACTGCTGTAGATCACTGCCCCCCTCAGCCCTGTGAATGCCAACTACTATACTACAGGCAGGTAGTACTATGTAATGTTAACTACATGCTTTTTGTATCTATTACTACTTATCTTGACCTAGAGTCTTGTAGGTACCACTGAGGGATGAGTAGAGGTGTACCATCATAGATTTTCAAGATCTCAAATACCCATTTAGCCAGAGCAGCATATGATGCATGGCATGATGCCAGATAGGCTACATATGCCAGCTGGTCCATTGCTGTTGTGTATATGAGTCCATGTGGGTGTAGAGCTTTAAAAGTTCCCCAGAACACATTTCTTGATTCCACTAAAGGTTGATGAGGGCATTGCAGTAATGCATGCTCTGGTGTCTCTACCTCCTTTGTGCAAAAGCAACAGAGTCTGTGCTCATAGGGGACTTGAAGTCTATGATTATCTATCCATGTAAGCCTTACAACTGCAAGTGAGTGATCCCCAGTAATCAGGTGAGTCAATGCCTTACAATGCCATGGTTTTGTATCTCACTGAGATAGTGCCTCAAGCATGATATGTGGTACTTCAGATTACCATTCTCCTATGGTTCCTTTCAGAGTGGCAGGAGATAGAAACATTTAGATATACGGATTAGTTCACCTGGAAATCCAGCTGGTCATTGCTATCTGTATTGTTTTACTGAAGTCTCCAAGTGCTGTTGAGTCTGCAGCACTGAGTAGGGCCATGTTATTTGGTGGCTCATAGTTTGGACACAGGGAGTTGATTACTGTTTTTAGTCCCCTGAACCATGACTGCTTTCCAGCAGAGTCTAGTGCAATGCTTTCATTAAGAGCTGCCCTGATAAAAGTATCTGCAGGTTGACTCAAAAAGTATGCCAGTGCATGTAGAGCAAGGTTGAGTCACTGAAACTGGACTGGTATGATACCTGTTTCTGTATATATAGCTACATAGATTGAAGTCTTTGATAGTCCTAGCAGCCAGTGGAAGAAAGCCAGCTGCACATCAATCACTTGATCCATATGTGCCTTTGATGTGTCAATAGCCACCTCACATCCATAGATGAGGTGAGGGTCAACACAACCCATGTATAGTATTTTGCCTTCCTGTAAAGGAAGAGCACCAATCATTGATTCAATGTGCAGAACTGCATGTGCAACTTTGCTTGCTTTCTTTGTTTTATTAACAAAGTGATCTTGGAGCACTGAGGAGAATGCATTAAATGGGCCCAATCTGAAAGCCATACTAACATAAGTGTAGACATCAACAATTTCAACATCTTCTCCATTGAAATGGAACTTGGGTAGGTATACTGGTGCAGGTCCATGATAGCCAATGAGTGATTTAATTGTATTGATAATTAGGAAGTGATTCCCACAGTATGCATAGAACAGGTCCATCTTGTATTGGAGGCCCCTGGGTGATAGTGCAAGTAGTAATAGATCATCAAAGCACCATGATAGCACAAACACTGTTCAAGATCAACGTGAAGATCTAGCAGTGGCTTGACCCAGCACAACACTGGAGACAGTTCCATTCATCACAGTAAAGAATCAGAAAGATTTTCTAAAGTAAAAGGAGGGTAACAAACCCAGACACATGGATATATGAACACGTACAATGGAGCAAAGCATGTGATACATTCTAGAGGACATTTAGTATTGGATTTATGTTTTAAGGCAAATGTCAAGTTTGCACCTTTTAATTGAAGTCTGGGATTGCTGCAGATAGTAGACCATTGCAGTAGCAATTAACATGTCACAACTCGCACCCAGAGCATTGATAAAAATTTTGTAAGGCTAATTCAAGGAAGGTTAAGCATTTGAGAATCATAGTGCGCAATGAAACTTGCCCCCAATTTTTCCGCCAGCTCCAAAACCAGAGGAACACCAAAGCCACCACCAGAGTGAGGAAACTGCTACATAAGAGGATCTTAACAGAAAAAACTCACACTTTGGAAACATAGACTAAACATTCAAGTTCAGCTTCATATTGTGTAAACTTCATACTGTTCGCACTCACAAAGGAAGGTACCTGGGAACCCTCAGTGTCAGTGATGACCTACAGGCAATCTGACTGTTACTCACCAGACTGGGCAAGTGATCTGGCCCACTAGAAGTCAAAGGATTAACAACATGGTAGTCTGAAAATTAAAAAATAACACGTGCAATTGCTCCGGCAATAATGAAGCTCTTGCTCACTGTAGATAATCATGAGAACAGAGTTATAAAAAAACAGTAGATTTTTGCTTGCATTTCCAAACTTGCCACACATAAAAGCTAGTAATATCTCAATCAAAATGGGCATATTTTTTAATTAGAAAAAACAGACCTCTGGAGGTAACAGCACCTGACATGAAACCAAGTATCCAAGTAGGGATTTTCTTCTCCATCTAACACTCACTATTGGATAGGCCATTCCTTGCAAGTTTGTTTGAATCAACTGCATCTAAATAACCTCAGAGATTCAAGCTGTACACTTACATAGTAGCTCCTGTTCACAATAAATCAACAAAATGGCTGAGAGTAAAGTTATAACTCGAATATGTTGCTCAATGCAAGTACTCACCAATCCAATGCAGAGCTTACACCAAAATTAGTGACACAATAGTCATACACTGAGCACTGTGAGCATTAGTGCATGTTTTGAAACTCAAATTTGGGGTAACTCACTCCATATGCTAATGAAGAGTTGATGAAAAATATCCAGAGTCCAAGGGGTATGTAGATTTTAAATTTTATATATCATGATGATTTTCAACCTTAAGACTTTGGGAGACCTCCCCCCCCTCCCCCTCCTGCCTAAAAAAGAAGGAGTTTCACACAATCACAAGGCTTTCGTCACTTCTTGCACACATTTACAGCAAGAATCTGTAAAAACTCTCACGCAGCCACATTCTAGACTTTGCCCTGCACTCATTTTTGTCTCTACTCTTCTCCATGACTTCTACATAGACCAAATATCTATTTTGTGCTAGCGGCATGACTCAAAAATATCACAAGTTCAGTGCTTTCTGTGTATTCTATGTTGCTTACTGCTGCTTGTAGCATTTTTCCGGCACTCCTCATCACAAAACCAGTCATCTATAGGCTGTTCTAGAAGGTGTTGGTAATGCAGATGATAGTATATGGTACATATTAGCCTTGAGCTTGAAGTACCTTCTTTCTCTTTGCCATCAGAATTGCTGCTCCCAGGTTGAATTGATTGAATGTTGAAAAAAAACTGTGGAACATTAGGCACTAAGTGAGCGCTTCTACTGTAACTTGACCATAACCCAAGTCCTAGGGGCCAGGGCTTTCAAAACAGTCTGAAATTGTACAGAAAACATGTCTTTCATTATCATTTAGTATATTTCTAATGGATCTGGCCTGACAGAGCTGTGAAAGTGCTAAAAAAAATTTTGACCTTAAGGCCCTGGCAGATCCCCCTCCCCTCCCCTCATGATATGGGCGCTTAAATTTCCACATACCCCTTGCCAGAGTCACAATAACCACAACCTGAATCAAAACTTCTCAAGAGTCTCTGTCAAACACTCCCTGTAAGCCATACCATGACTCAGATCTCAACCATAGTGGATCTGAATGTTCACGGGTTTGAGAGCTGAAATAGAGCCACGTTTGGGAGAAGATAGCTGTGCAGATTCCATTACTTTGTGTGATGCTACATGCCTCCATTTCAAGCTAAAATGGATTCCATCAACTGGGAGGTTTACAAGTCAATAAAGCAAGCTTCTTACATTGCTGCAAGAATAAGACCAATGGACACTGCTCCCAAACTAGTACAACGTAAGATAAGCCAAGATAAAATGAGGAAAATGTTGAACGTATGATGATATCACTCATCATCTCGGTCATATGATGCTATCAGTCATCGCCGAGGTAGTCTTACTCAGCCTCAGTAGTATCTTAGTAAGTAGCTTTATGGACGACATCATAAGTCATGCACATAGAACATACTAGAAGGATACTACCATATATGTAACAAATACAGTACTACAGTATATAAGGACTCCAGTAGTACTGCTAATGATAACGACTTCTACTAGTCTTTTACCTCTCTCTATCTGCTCTACAAGCTTAACCACTTGGTGAGTGCTAGTCACTGCGCCTCCTAGCTTATATGCTGTGCAACAGGTTATGGGCCCCGAGTCCCTCTTGTCATTGTGCTTCACAATGATCAGGTTGCCTTTGGCCCTGTTCATGTACACCTTGAGGGCTGTCCCTAGCCTTTGAGTGTGGTTGGTGATCGCTGTAGGATGGTCATGATGTTGGGCTGTAGCATGAATTCAAGCCCCAAAATTTATGTACAATACCTTCTTTTCTTTCATGAACCCAGGTACCAGGCCGAGCCTTACATTGCTCCTGCCAGTATGCTGAAGAAGGGTTTAAAGGCTTCACAGCTCCCTTATCGATGTGAACCATTCGGCACATTGATTACAATACAAATTTTTATTATGATACATCTTTTTTAGATAGATCTACATACAAATCCCCCCTGATGGCTTAAGTCCCTTAAACGATCAAATGATAGATGCGCACTTAATTGTTGCTGCTCATCATGAGATCTTTCAATCTGCCATACAGGATTTTTTAGATAGATCTTAGATACATCAGATGCTCAGATGGAATGGCTGAGATCTAATGATGGAAAAAGCAATCATTGGTTACCATGTGTACAGGTGACACGCGACATGAGCGCGATTTGGGTTTCATAGCTGTTCAAAAATAGCAGCTACTGATCAGTTGTCTTTCACAGATCAACCCAATTTTTCGAAATGTCTTCCACATCTTCCACCCTTAACAACACATCTGGTCTCAACAGTGTTCCCATGCATGATGGTAGTAACCAGACTGTTTGGGCTGCTGGTATGAAAGCCTATGCTCCGGTTTGCCAAACTTTGGCCCTATGTTGATGGGTCAAAAACCGAACCTGAGGCTCCGGCAGATGAATCCGATGACCCCAACTACCAAACCAAATTTGATGCCTGGAATGAGGCAGATGAGCAAGCCATTGGCGCCATCCTCATGAAAATTCCCTATCAATATCATCACCTAGCGACTAAAGCAAATGGTGAAGATAGGAATTCCAAAGAACTTTGGGAAGCTATTAGAGCTCAATTTGGTAAAACTGGTATTGCAGGTGTTTATTCGGAGTTCCTTTCTGCCATCCACTTCCATGTAAGGGAAGGGGAAAATCCAGTTCCAGCCCTTGGGAACCTGACTTCGATTATTCAGCGCTTGACTGAATCGAACATCAAACTTGATGGTAATTTGCAGGTTCTACTTTATCTTGCAGCTCTTCCTAGTTCGTGGGAAGGTTTCAAGACTTCAGTTCTTACCTCTTGTGCTGGCAATAACTGGAACATTTCCAACATTTTGACTTTGATCAAAAATGAATGGAATCATCGCAGCACCAGGCAGCAAACCTCCCTTCAATCTTGGATCAGTGGCGTTAAACGCCACCGCTTCAATCCCAATTGGAAGAAACAGAAGAAGCAGCGCGGCGAAGGCCAGCAGCAGCAGGACCAGCAATCTGGTTCATCTTCTCAACCCAACAATGGAAAGAAGCGTGGATCCCAAGGAGGTAAGAAGTACAAAGGGAAAAAGAAGGCTTTTGAGTCTGTTGAAGTTGCTCAAGCTTCTGTTACCCCTAATGACTTCGAGATGGAAGCTGAACCCTTCGAGACCATGGAAGCTTTGGAGTTTGAATATGAGGACCCCTTCATGCAGTGGCAAGTTAATTCTTCTTTACTAAAATCTCATGACTCATCAAAATTGCAACAGAATAATTTGATAGCGCGGAACACACAAGGCCAAAATGGCCATTCAGACTTATTTTTACCGCCGCTTGTATTTTTTAATAATAATATTCTGTTTGCCATGTGCAAAGATGAGATTGCCGCTTTAAGCGCAAAATATAAAGAAGATATCTGGATCTTAGATTCAGGTGCATCAATACATACCACACCATATAAGTCAGATTTCACAGAATTAAAACAATTAGAAAAACCAATAGAAATCCAGACTGCTGATAAGCGGTCAAAGACTTATATTACGCATGCTGGAGTTGTTCTCATCAAACATACAAATGAAAATAATGTCACCCAAATTACCAAATTGGAACCAGTATTTTACCAACCACATTCACCATATCGTCTTCTCTCACAAGGCAGCATCTTGCACTGTGGCTATTATGCCTATGCTGATGAGAAGAAAACGTCACTTAGGTTTAAGAGCAATCATAAGGTCTTCATGACATGTTACCCCATGAACTTGTCAGATGCTCTACATTGGTTAAAAACCGAAGTAATAAAGAGCAAGATTGACCTTTTTAAGGATTTTATTCCCAAAAACATCAGAATTCCTAAAAATCTGATTGCTCATAAAACTATTGACTATGATATATGGCATCGTTGCCTTGGACATCCTTCAAAAGATGTTTTACAACATGCATCTGAGGCAACAGGTGGTTTTCCTAAAGTAAATATCCCAAATGAGGACAAAGAAATATGTCCTGGTTGCGCTAAGGGTAAAATGACCCAGCGCACTTATCCCAATAGTGAGAAACGTGCTGAAAAACTCTTTGATTTAGTCCATATGGACATTATAGAGTTTCCCACTATTTCGTATCATAAGCATAAATATGTACTGAATATCCTTGATGATCATTCATCATATGGCGCAGGATACCTCCTAGCTGCCAAATCTGACATATTCGAAGCGTTCAAGGAGTTCTACAATCTTGTGGACCTCCAAGATGCTATCAAGATAAAACATATAAGAGTTGATAACAAATTTGTCACTAAGGATTTCAGACAATTTTGCCTGCAATAAAGGGATCATATTGGGACCGTCGGCTCCATATGAACACCAGCAGAACAGGAGAATCGAAAGATTCAACCGTACAATCCGTGAGAAATTGGAAGCCATGAGGCACATGGCCTGCTTACCACCTTCCTGGTGGGAATTTAGTGTTCAAACTGCATATGTTGTCTATAACAGGACACCTATGTGCCGCCGATGGGATAAAAATAGAAATTGGAAAACACCTTACGAAATCAGATATGGGAAGAAGCCCGATGTGTCCAAATTTCGGACTTTCGGATGTGCCACATATGTGTATCGTCCAAAGGAGACTCGCCCAAACAAGCAAGCTCCAAGATCAGAAGTAATGATTTTTATTGGATATACACAAGGAATGAATGCTTATCGCTTCATGCGCACACATAATAATTCAATTGCAACTTCTTCCAATGCCATATTTGATGAGCACTGGTTTTCATGCTGCTCAACATCAAAACCTACAGTTGATGTTAACAATAATGATTTTGAAGAGGATTCCAAACCATCCGGGTCCACTCCTGAAGATAATGTTGAGGATGATGACCCTGAGTTTCTTCCTCCGCCTAATCCTCCTGCTCCAATAGAACCACAAATGATGGACAAAATGGAGAAGGAAATGAGGAAGTAAGAGGCAGCGGAGAAGTTCCTGATCAACATGGTGCAGATCAAGGGGGAGCTGGTGCTATACAACCACCTCCAAATCCATTCAATCCTGTAATGGAACCTGAACCAGCACCAATAGTAAGACACTCTGAAAGAGCACAAGTACCTACCCAGAGACCTGGAAATATTTACGGTGATACACCTCCTGCCGAGATTGATCGAAATGCTGGTTGATCTCGTAATATTGGTTCTGATATCAGATGGAATCGTCAGATTTACGGTGATCAACCTGAAGCCGGACCTTCCCGGCAAAGGCAACCTGCTCAGCAACAGCCTAGAGCAAATAATCCCGTTCCTGACCCACCTGTGAATAATTATTCGGGAGAAAGTATGAATGGACGCGGAAGCGTTGATTATATTTCCCAGTTGGCTCATGAAAGGGGAGTAGCTTTTCTGGACTATTTGCTTTCTCAGGCTCCTGAAAATAAGGAAACGGTTCGAAACTGGCAGTTTCATGATTTGATGCACCTTCCTGTAAAGGACTGGCAACCGTGGCTTGACAAATGCAAAGAAGAAATTGACAGTCTAGTTAAGCAAAAGGTATTCGAAATTGTTGATCGACCCAATAACAGAAATGTCATAAAGAACAGATGGGTCTTTGATATCAAGTCAGATGGTCGGAAACAATCTAGACTTGTTGCCAGGGGATATTCTCAAGTAGAAGGAGTGGATTATGACGAATTGTTCTCTCCTGTTGTCCATTATGAAACAGTGCGAGTCTTACTTGCACTAGCTGCCCTAGAAGATTGGGAACTAGAGGCACTGGACGTAAAAACTGCCTTTCTATATGGCAAATTAGACGAGGAGATTTATATGGAACAACCTGAAGGCTTCGTCAAGGATAGCAGCAAGGTTTGGAGATTACGCCGATCTCTTTACGGCCTGAAGCAAGCTGGTTTGTCCTGGTGGCGCGCTTGTACAAAGTCGATGACCCAGGATCTAGGCTTCAAACGTTGCGCTTCAGATGCCAGCGTATATGTTTACAAAGAAAACAATAAGACCGTAATTGCAATCATCTATATTGATGATGCATTATTCATGGGAAATGACAAAGAACTTGTCATGCGCAAGAAGCGCGAATTTATGCAACATGTTGGGAGTGCCGCGACTTGGGCGCAGCACAGGAGTTCTTAGGCATGTGCATTCAGCGTGACAGATCTAAGCGGTGTTTGACCTTAGATCAGTCAGATATCTTAAAAAGATTATAAAGCGCTTTAAATTAACAAACGCCAAAATAGCGCAAACTCCACTACCGACAGGATATCAGCCTTCTAAATACAATGGTCTGTTGATCCCAAAAGACGCCAGGAGTACCAACAAGTGATTGGCTCCTTATTGTATCTGTCGCTTGGAACAAGAGCCGATATAGCCTACATGTGGCAAAATGTCACAATATTCAGCAAATCCTTCTCAGGATCATCTGACAAGGCTTATTATATTATTCGCTACTTTATAGGTACCGCCGAATATTTTCTCATCTATGATGGAACTCTGGAGAAGGCTTCTATGCCAACTTGGATTCTGATCATGCATCAGATCCTGATACATGTCGATCCCAAACTGGATATATTCTCAAACTGGCCAAGGGAATTGTGTCCTGGACTTTGTATCTCCAGAAGACAGTTGCTTTATCATCCACTGAAGCCGAATATATGGCTTTAAGTGACTGTTGCAGACAAATCAGGTGGATCCTCAATTTACTTGGGGAAATCGGATTCCCACTTCTCAGTGATAACATGGGTTCAATCTTTATGGCCAATAATCAGGCTCAAGATTGTCGGACCAAACATATTGATGTCCGATATCACCACATCAGGGAAACTACCGAGTCAGGACTTGTGATCCCTTACTATATTCCAACGGATCAGAATGTCGCGGATCTTTTAACTAAGAATCTCACTTGGGTTAAATTCAAATGTTGCTGAGATCAACTTGGCATTGAATTCGTTGCTGACTTTGAATAAAGTTTGCAAGAGATTGGATCTCAGGTGAGATTCATGTGCTTTCTTAAAGCACATGAGGAATTCTACTTCCACAACCTCAGCGAGGGGGAGTGTTGAATGTATGATGATATCACTCATCATCTCGGTCATATGACGCTATCAGTCATCGCCGAGGTAGTCTTACTCAGCCTCAGTAGTATCTTAGTAAGTAGCTTTATGGACAACATCATAGGTCATGCACATAGAACATACTAGAAGGATACTACCATATATGTAACGAATACAGTATTACAGTATATAAGGACTCCAGTAGTACTGCTAATGATAACAACTTCTACTAGTCTTTTACCTCTCTCTATCTGCTCTACAAGCTTAACCACTTGGTGAGTGCTAGTCACTGCGCCTCCTAGCTTATATGCTGCACAACAGAAAATGTGGCCAAGGCATGTATTGTCAAGGTTTGTGTTGTGCCTCATATGCATGTGTATGTGCATGAAGCACGACAAGTCCTTCAGACTTGACAGTCATTCATAGATACTTACTCATAGTCATACACACATTACTTGTTTTACCATCACTTTAGCCTACATATTTAGTTTACCCACTTGGTTGCTTATATGCAGAGCCTAGGTATCTACATGTCTTTGTATGGATGGTACCTAACTACTTGCTTCCTGCTTTCACTGAATCGATCTCCCTTTTCTGCTAACCTCATTGGATTTCCCCCCAAGAACCAAAGCTTGTTTTCGAGTACACACATTAACTAGCTTTACAGTTTGACTGAACCATGATGATTTTAGACTGGCCATTGCTTGTTGGAGTTGACGAAATTGAGTGTTTATTGGATATCAGCTCGAAAGCTTCAATCAAAGCTTGAGGGTGTAAAATAGTCCTTGGGTGGACATGTTATATGTGCCAATAAACATACCCCATGAATTTCCTGATGGGGATATTTATTGTTCAGTACACCACCATTTCTGCCGGTGTCCTTTGGACTTGTGTTCATCACACCAAAAGTGCAAAAAAATCCACTTGAATGAAATACTAACTGATTTATAAACTTTTGTATCAAAAATCCCTTATAAGTGAAAGTCTGAGTGAAATTTGATTATTCAGTCAAACAGTCTTGTTTAGTGAAAACATACATATCAGTACATTATCTAGATAAACTGAAGAAGGGTCTGAATTATAGCATATCTGAACTCCTGAAATGGTAAATGATCTGTCATATATTGCAAGTCAAATCATTCCGAGTGAAATATTTCCTCTCAGGCATATTTTCAGACAATATAAGAAGTTTTATGAATAATCATATATCAGGATAACTGAAAAGCCGCAAATGAATTCAGAATGTGGTTGTGCCTTTTCAGTTGTTCTGATATATGACTATTCATACAACTTTTTATCTTGTCTGAAAATATGCCTGAGAGGAAATATTTCAGTTGGAATGATTTGACTTGCAATATATGATAGATCATTCACCATTTCAGGAGTTCAGATATGCTATAATTCAGACCCTTCTTCAGTTTATCTAAATAATGTACTGATATGTATATTTTCACTAAACAAGACCGTTTGACTGAATAATCAAATTTCATTCAGATTTTCACTTATAAGTGATTTTTGATACAAAAGTTTATAAATCAGTGAGAATTTCGTTCGAGCAGATTTTTTTGCACTTTCAGCGTGCATCCGATCTTACCCCTATTCTGGTAGTATTTAAGTAGTTACTTATGTATTACATATCAGATTGGTTTTCATTCGTAACCACCATCTCCTCAGCTACATCCGCTGCTGAGTACGTCTCGACAACGGTACGGGAATGCTCAGATTCCCTCGGTATCTCCCCCTCGAACTCGCGTAGGTTTGAGCCACGCTCAAAGCTCATTCCGGCGCCACACCGGCGGGTGCTTCCAGGAAGGTCTTCGAGAGTGGGTCTCCGCAGATCTTACGTTGAACCTTCACGGATGCTTATCGGGAGCTACGATGTCGCTCGATTTCGCCCTAATTCTGAGCTTGACTGGATCTACCAAAATGTTCCATGAATAGTACATACCAACTTCAGCGATTCGGTCCAGAATCTGTGTTTTGGATTGATAATCTGCCAGAAGTCCTATATCATAGCCAACAACGGAATGAAGTGGGCAGGCAGTTACTCCATTACAGTGAAGGCGTAACTAGAGCTGATCATTTCATGGATCTAGCGAAATGCTTCGGGTTGTTCCAACGATAAAGTAGCATTCTCTCCTAATCAATGACAGTCATGGTTTCTACCTGCCTACTATGGTAAACTTTGGGAACGGGGGCGGCAGTGCGTACTAGGTTCACCATCCGAGCAACATCACTGCTCGATACGCTGTCACACTGCAGATGTTGATGACCTAAGGACGGGGGATACATCGGGTGCGAATCCTTTTCGTGACAAGATGGATGAATGTCATGGGGAATGCATCCTTTGGTGCAAAACGGTGGGGAAGATCGAGGGCGAGAAAGAGTTCTATAGCGCACTGTAGGATTTTGAATACTAATATCTTTGAAAAAACAAACAACGAAAAACGAAAAAAACAAAAAATGAACAGTATACCACAGTTTGAGGGACGATGACAAAATGAGATGATGTTTCGCATGATCAGACTAGAGAAGAAAAATGCTTCAACCTGTGGACAGTGGGAATCATGCGTTTGCATACCTCAATCAAGACCTGCAATTGAACATACTATGTACTTAGAAAGCGTGTACACTAGGAATACTCAACTAGGACAATATTTACACCATACAGAGCCTTACTTGTAGTCGGTATCTGTAATTCGGTCCACTTTCACACTAATGACAGTATCCTCATGATCGCCATACTGAGATATATGTTTAGTTCAGCAAGAAGACCGAGGGAGAGAGGAAGCTTACTTTAGAACGAGGGAAGTCATCCAGTTCATGCGAGGAACGTTGGACAGAGGGACCAGTACGAGGTTGAACAAAGTTGGAAGTGGTGATAATGCCGCCACCGCCACTCGTATGAGCATTTTCCCGTAAATGGTCCCGTACATTGAGTGTTGCCAAGAATGAATTGGCGTAGACTAGGAGACAGAATCAGTCAGAGGCTCAAAGTTTTGTTTGCGTTAGTGTAAGATCTTACGTCGTGTGAGCATGAAGTAGAACGTTAGTTCGATGTTTGTACCTGGAAAAGCACCGGCCATGGAAAGTACCATGATAGCACAAACGCTGTTCAAGATCAACGTGAGCATCTAGCAATGGCTTGACCCAGCGCACACACCTGGAGACGATTCCAGTCGTCACAGTAAAGATCGTCTAAAGTGAAAGGAGGGTAATGGTCAAGTACGAACCCGGGGACGTGGATATATGGCCACGTACGATCGAGCGAAGCATATGATTCGTTCTAGAGAAAATTGAGTACGGCACATATGCTTCAAGGCAAATGTCAAGTTCGCACCGTTTAATTGAAGTCCGGGATTGCTGCAAATAGTAGACCATCGCGACAGCAATAAGAATGTCACAACTTGCTCCCAGAGCATTGACAAGAATTGCGTAGGGCTAATTCAAGGAGGGTTAAGTAATTGAGAATCATAGTATGCAATAAAACTTGCCCCCAATGTTTCCGAGAGTTCCGAAGCCAGAGGAACAGTAAAGCTAACACCGACAGAGTGAGGAAACTGCTCCATAAGAGAATCTGAACACCAAACACTCACACTTTGGCAACATAGACTAAGCATATCGACATCCAAATTCAGCTGATTGTGTAAACTGTATACTGTTTGCACTCACAAAGGAAGGTACCTAGGAACCCTCAGTGTCAGCGACGACTTACAGGCAGTCTGACCGTTACTCACCAAACTGGGCGAGTGATACGGCCCACTAGAAGTCGAAGGATTAACAACATGGTTGTCTGAAGATAAGAAAATGACACGTACAATCGCTCCGGCGATGATGAAGCTCTTGCTTACTGTAGATAATCATGAGAACAGAGTTATATAAAAAAACAGTAAATTTTCGCTTGCATTTCCAAACTCGCCACACATAAAAGCTAGTAATATCTCATTAAAACGGACATACTTTTTAAGTAGAAAAAACAGACCTCTGGATAATAACAGTAACAGCACCCTGACACGAATTTGAGTAATCAAGTAGGAATTTTCTTCTCCATGTTAATGCTCACCGTTGGATAGGCCATTCCCTAGAATTTTGGTTGAATTAACTGCATCCGAGTGACCTCAGAGATTCAAGCCGGACACTTACATAGTAGCTCCTGTTCACAATAAATCAACAAAATGGTCGAGAGAAAAGTTATGACTCGTATCCGTCGCTCAATTTAAGTACTCACCAAGGAAGGACATCTAATGCAGAGCTTACGCCGAAATTAGTGACACAATAGTCATACACTGAGCGCTGTGAGCATTAGCGCATGTTTCGAAACTCGAAGTTGGGGTAACTCACTCCATATGCTAATGAAGAGTTGATGCAAAACATCCAGAATCACGATAACCACAACCTGAATATACGCTTTTTGAGAGTTTCTGTCAAACTTTCCCCATAAACCGCACCATAGACCTCAACCATAGCGGATCTGAACGTTCGCGGGTTTGAGAACTGAAGTAGAACCATGTTTGGGAGAGGGTAACTGTACAGCTAATGTTAGTGAAAATTCCATCACTTGTGCGAAACTACATGCCTCCATTCAAGCTAGAGACGGATTTCATCAACTTGCAAGTCTAACAAGGCGATAAAATGAGCTTCTTACATCGCGGAAAAAATGAGACCGATGAAAAGGGCTCCCAAACTAAGAAGCAAGATAAGCCAAGAGAGAAGGAGAAAAATATGGCCAACGCACGTATTGTCAAGAGCGGCCATGATGATTTCAGACTGGCGGTTGCTTGTCTTTTAGCTAGGAGTCGACGAAATCGAGTGTTTATTAAATACCAGCCGAAGGCTTCAAAGTTTGAGGGTGTAGAACAGTCTTTGGGTGGACAGGTTATATGCCAATGATAACATACGCCGTGAATTTCCTGACGGAGATATGTTATTCAGTAGCGGATAGAGCATACAATACGGACCACATAAATTCGACGACCCAACCCTGGTGAAGGGGCGCGAGTGATCTTGCACCGCGTGAGCTGTCTTGACAATGAAGACTCAACGGGAAATGGATTTTACTGGATTGGGACGGCCTAGATCAAGGCTGCCATAACACTCGCATAGAAGTAACTTTACCAGGTGCAATATTTAGGTCTAATAGTTGGAATGAGCATTGGCCGGCTGCAGTTCACCCTTACCTTTTAGCCGACGACAAAAGAAACGACGAGGGGGGAGGTCTGAACTGCCCCTTGATCCATAATTTTTGACGACTAGACCTGCCAGAAGAAAAAGTGTATTATACGACGTGGTGAATAGAGAGACCTCATAATTTAATTCGAACTGGTGTCTGAAGGGAGCAAAGAAGCGCCTAAACCTAAGCGCCCCGTTACCGAGTACCATTGTCTTGCAGATCTTGCTCGACCAAACGAAATCTGTTCTTTTTCTTGTCGTCTTATAAGCGCATATATGATGGCTACTACCTGGCTACTCGCCAATTGCAAATATCTTGTCCATATTCTGATCGCCGTTTTTGGAGCAGGGCTGAATTGAATCAGGGAAATGCGCCCGTTGCTGGTCAACCCTCTGCATGTCCTACGGATGGAAGCGAGCTCTCAAACAGGCCTCAAGCCTGAAGCCGCCTCATGACCGCATTGATATGCCAACCAACCAGCATAGAGTTTCTTCAACCTCATTGATGCTCGCAGAAAACTGACGACATCCGGTAACACGGAATCCACAACTAGCCCACAACTACTGTCCCCCCAACTGCCTGCCCCACAACTGCCCAAGTGTGTCTAAACCCAATCTAATTCTACCTGATAAAGGCCTTACTCCATTACAATAATTCCAGAACATCGCTAGAGACTAATTCAAACTTGACGTCTACGTAACTGAAAGCTTCAAACCAACTTGATTTCAGGGACGTGAAAAATAATTGCAATGTAAAAACCGCGATGGCTTTATCCCTTCATCGTTCGCTTCTCTTGACCTCCACACTCCTCCATGGTCTATTCTACGTACTTGGTCACAGGTAGTGCAAGGACTTTCGACACTCATGAGCATAGACTGACAATCGTGAGCTGTCAGGTGCTTCTGGTCTCCTTGGATCCCAAATCGTCAAGAAGTTGCTTGATGCTGGCCATACAGTTCGAGGGTAAACTGCTTTACGTCTGGTCAAAGTGATGCTGACTCTTTCCTAGCTCTGCTCGAGGAGAAAAGGTTTCGAATTTGGCAAAAGTCTTCGCAAATTACGACAAGTTCACGGTTGTGGATGTTCCCGACCTGGCCACCTCGGATCTCAGTGTAGCTTTCAAAGGTGCGTACTTAATTCGATTTCACGATTTATACATTTCACTTTATATTTCCGTTGTGAATAGATGTGGAGGTACTGATACACGTGGCGGCATTCCTACCCTCCTTCCGCGGTGAAATAGAGGTAGTTGAGAAGGTGATTCAAAACTTAGCCTTTCATGTCGTTATTGATATTGAAGATCTTTCTATCAGTTCGCAACAGAAGGAACGGAGAGAATCATGGATTCCGCCAGGCTTGCCGGAGTGAAGACCATAATTGTGACTGGATCACAGGTGACCTACAATATAAGTGGACCATTCGGACCTAGAGGTTTGTGCACAATTCCCGATGATTTTAAAAGCTGAGATTGATTACGTTCAGACTGGCAAGCAGTTACTTTTGACGATGCTCGAAATACGACCGAAGCGCAACACTTCGTCGTTTATATAGCTCAGAAAATTATCAGCGAACAGACTATGCTGAATTGGGCCGAGAAGCACCCCGATACTCGGGTGGTTATCAGTGAGCTTGTGAATTTACCGCGCTTCAATTCATTGACATAGGCTTTAGTCGACCCAACTTACATCTTTGGTCCCTTCGTTCCCAACTACAAACACATTGTCAACCACCCGAAGCTTTACGTCCTTGAGAGCTCCAACTACTTTGTTCATTTTCTGCTTCGCCCAGAAAACAAAGTCTTTGTGGTATACCATGGATGGATGGACGTTCGGGACATCGCGACGCTCACATCTACGCCGTTGATAACAAAGCGATTGACGAGCTAGAACCAAAGGATCGTCGTTTTGTCCTGGGTGCTCCTGAAGGTCATGACTGGAAAAAGGTTATTGCCCATCTCAAGGAAGTCCGTCCCTGAACTCGCAGATCGCTTGTGCAGTACCGAGAAGGCCCCGGTCTTCCCAATGCAAGTGACAGATCTCGACAGAAATGAAAAGTATCTTGGAGTCAAAAAAGGATCTTACACATCTTTCCAGAAGTCCATCGTCGATACAGTTGATTCTATTCATGGACGTTGAAGCTTATTGGAAGGAGCAGGGTATTAAAGATCTCAGTTTGCCAAATGAGCCTCTGTTTAACTAAATAATTGTTGTTAAGTACATATGTATATGTAACTAAGTATAAAAATATCTGTTGTCCCATATCCACCTACCCAACTAAGTACTATGATTCAACGAAAGTTCTTTGAGAACTTTCATGTTCGCGGAAGTCGGGATGCATGTGTAAATGTGTATTTTAGATTATTCCCTGGATGTACTCTTCCCATGTACTACACCCCTGACTGAGAATCGGATTTCACCTATTCTCAGCCTGTAAACCAGAATATGAATATGGCTCCCTCCGCTTACACGCAGTACTTCTCCCTCCCTTCGTAGTCCTACCTCGCCGCATGAACACAGCTTACGCTTTCTCCACGACTGATGGAAAGATGTATACGCGCAAGCTTCACGGGTTTGAGGCTCTGTGCAACTCATACGCGTAAGTCCATTCCATACTCGTTTGTACCGTCGTTAAATCAGAAAAACAAGATTACACGACTTCCTGCTGGCGTATACCGGCTCCGTAGAGGTGCAGCTAAAAGAACAGAATGGATCTCTTGTGTCCGAGACCCAATTCCTAAAGAAAATCCTCCGCAGAGCTTGGATCCTTCTACGACATCAAGTCCCATCAGTTGCGCTTCGAACAAAATACCACCCCGAGGACGCATCCTGGACTGTTCTATACGATGTGCCTTCTAGTTTGGATGATATCGATGCTTGGGTTCATCAGACACTATTTTTGCGTGAATCCGAGAAAGGTTCTCTCGACCACGACATCGAGTTAGGGGATATGAAGTGGGCGTTCACCAATGGCGAATATTCCTTTAGGCTTATCGCCTCTATGGTGGATACTTCAGCTGGAAGATTCCTGCTAAGGTGCGCGATCACATACACAATCGCATTATACAGGGCATACTCACGTTGTCTTAGCGTATTGCATGTCCCCACGGCTTGGTCGACGGTCGAATGTCGATGATATTGCTCGACCAACTTGTTGGTTCCTTGAACAATCAGCTGTCCGGGACTGGGCCTATCGACTTGTGTGCAATCAGCTGGGGTGACGAGACTGCAAGGCTTGCGCCCACAGGAGCCATCTTGACCGGATTGATGTGTGAAGAGATTGACCAGGACGATGTTTCCCTTGGTGTTCAGGAAGGATTCGTGAGTATTCCCGTGCTTGTGCCTGAGAAGGCCGAGTTGGGCACTGAACATTGAGGGGGTTTTTTATAACAGGTACCATTCTTACCTCCATTTGTGGAAAATAAAAAGCGAACGTCCGATGTCACAACTAGGCTTGTCGTATTCAATTCTGTCCAAACAACTGTCTTCCGCGATCGATGCCGGCGGTACCAAACGACAGTGACAGTGGCAATGGACGCGTGTCTTTGCCCTAGCTCAGGTAGAGGCTGTCCTACGTAGTGCAGCCGCCATCGGCGGAGACCATTACGCCTCGACAATCGAGGTATTCAACAATGCTTCACATTGGTTCATGCCGTTGAGCTGTAAAGATCAGGTTAGTTCTAAAACAAAGTTTTGAAAGTTCCTTGATTGCTATAACTCGCTTTAAACTTCCAGCGGCCAAGTTGGCCTAAATCATCTTCCATCGATCATCCCGCGGGACGCCTCTTTTCGGGACTGACGGATTTGCCTTGCAGATAGGGATGGAGACCCTCCGTGAGGCTATTGGATTCTCTTCACCGAAAAAGGTTCGACGGACTCCTTGAGCTTCAACCCTTGCAATCAGGAGTTCTTCTGGAACGCAGTAGAGAAAGAAATGTCAGCTGCGCATTCATCGGTAAAAAAAGACTTGAACGCCTACGTTCGACGAGAGCGCGAAAAGCAGGTTATGTGTCGAACGTTTAACCCTGCCTTGATGATGGCTAGAACGCCGATTTCTTCTTCAATCGGACATCTAGAGGGTCTCGGACTATTCACCAACCATACACCCGACTCGGCAAAGTCTTGTGCTGGTGCATCAAATACTCATTCGAATCCGCTCGCTCATGCCGACGATGACGAATATATGCTGGCAATACGACGGAAAGTTGAATTGCTATTTGCAAGCAGCATCGCGGTGGAATAGTCCTGTGGAAATGGATGCGATGGAGGAGGCTCTACGGAAATGGTTTGAGATTGTAATTGAATAGTGGATCCAATCGACTTGTAGTAGTACTAGCGCGATGTAATTCCGAGTCAACAGCATCCAGCGGGCTAGAAATGCACTAGTATTAATATATGAAAAGGTAAAATACACTACGTCGCCTCTGATGTATCGCCTTCACCATCGCCCAGCGTCAACTCATCAAAGCCCTCCAACAGCTCATCCAGCTGTATTTCCGGGAAGTCTGCTTCCTCCTCTTCCTCTTCCCCATCTTCAGGTCTCGTCGGAATCGTCTCATCAACATCCATCGCAAACTGTGGTTTCCTAGGCCCTTTCTTCGCCTCTGCCGCTGCCGCCGCCTTCATATCCACATCCGCCTTGTACAAGTTGACTGCACTTCTCATCTCTGGATCTTCCTCAAGATCCCGAAGGAACAACTCATAATCCTGCTCGACCTTCTTCTGATCACGACCACCCAAGCGCCCAACGACACCACGCCCACTCCCAGTTTCACCTTCCTCCCCGGCCTCCTTCCCAATACTCCTCAGCTTCCAGTTTCTTGACTTGTTCTTCTTTCTGCGATTCGGGTACGTCTTCTTGACGAGCATGATATCAGGTACCCGATCTGAAGAAAGAGTCGCAAAGTCGTCTGAATTGTAGTTGGCGTGGGTCAGGAAATAACCCAATACGGTATCTCCGGGCTGGAGAATCCCACCGAGATGAGTTCGGGTGTGGAATATCTGGTTTGTGTACCCAGCACTCTCGTAGTCCATCGCATCGTCGTCGTCTTGGGCTGCACCAGATCGAAAAGCACCTGCCAAAGCCACTTGTGCATCCGCCAAAACGTATTTGCCCCGCGATCGACCAGAGTCGGGTTCGACATCGAGGACAGTGAATTCGACGAGGTCGGTAACGGTCGCCAAAGCGTCGAAAGGATTTCGCCAGTATATAGTGGATGTGATTTCGCACGTCTGCAGAGTTGCGGGATCGAGAAGTTGGAGGGAATTACCAACCCGAGAACAGACGGTGAGAGGGTTGATGTTACCAAGCTGTCGTGCTTGTTTTGGAGGTATGCAGACTAGATCGTCTTTACATACGGGCATGATTTCGACAGAGTAGGTGTACTTGAAGTTGGCGGTGCCAGTGTGTGTATCTGAGGAAAGTAACTGCTCCGATGATTTGGATCTAAAAAAGAGGGTTTAAAAACTGGCCGAGAAAGAAAAAAAACACAACGAGGGGTTACTCACCGAACTGGAACAACGCCGGCCAGAAATTCCACCATTTTAATCGCATGGCTTCGCGAGCTGTAGAAAAAGTCTAGGCCATCCTTGACTTCCTTTACCGAGATGGTGTCTTTCTGAGCGCCATGCTTTCAGGATTAGCTGTTCAAGGAACAGAAACGTTCTTTTATGAGGAACTTTCTGTCGAACTTGGACGAGAGCCTTCCAAGTGTTTTTGGCGGCAAGTTTTGCACAATCTGGGCACTGACCGTGCTGAACCAGATATTCTATTTCAAAAGTTTGTTCTAGGATGGTGTTTGTGAGGACCTGAATCGTCGATGAGTGTGGGGACGATATGAAAGTATGAAAAGCGGTACGCACTTCTTTCTGGATCGTTAGCGATACACGCAGCCTTTTTGAATGCGGCTCCGTCCATATGAAATGTGCCTCCGTCAAGCGTACTTTAGGCAATCCTTTCAACTTTTTCAAGCACAGCGCAAGAAGCTCAGATGATTCTGGTTTTGCGAGAACCCAGGCTTGTGGAGGAGCAAGAAATCGTTCACAATTTCTGCAAAAAGACACGGAAGCTGGAACCATGCGCGATCAGAACAGTAAAAAGTCTATCGGAGAGAATGCATCGCACCTTGTTTAGGGATTCCTTCTGTGATATCTACACTAGAGGTTGATCAGAATTTAATCCGACTCGGAGAAGCAAAACGCACGTATTTCGCAAGCATGCGACACAGAGATTGGCGGAATTGGGTACGATCGGAGTGCCTATTGAAGGAATTAGCGATCGATAGTTACAATTTGACGATGGATAAGAAAGCATACCACAATCCGCGCAAAGGACACGATGAACTGGGGGAGCTGGAACGAATTCCATGCTTAGAGGCCGATGTGGTTTGAAAGAGAGTTACTCAGCATCAGGCGTCTAATTTTTTGTAATCTTATCTGAAACTGATTCGGCGCTTAGAACTTGCTTTACATTCCACGTCTCTACTTCGTGGACAAATACGCAGACGAATTCTTAGCTCTGCTCATGCCTGCTAGATTATAATCTCTGTCAATGTTGTGGTTCCTGCCTTCGCTTGTGCTACTCGGCGGACGCGCTGCGGCAAGTCCGCCAGTCAAAGTCTCTCTCAGAACTTCATGGCCAGCTCCCCCGTTTCTGGTAGAAATAATGTATGCACTCTTCTTTCATTGCACCGGCGCTTTACTGACCATTATTAGTGAAACGGTCGCCTTAGAAAACCCAGATTCCTTCTTTCCCTTCCTCGATCATGTCACAGATCCAGAGGTAGTGACCATTACCCCGAATGATGCCCCAGAGGCCATCTACTCGTCTTCCCTCGAAGTAGCCAATAATATGGGACTCTTCGCCGAATCGGGTGTCCTGGCTTCAATCGAAATGAACCTTGCTCTACACTCGGCTACGCCCAAAATTGAGGCGTTCTATCATCACTATTCAGAGGCTGTCGGTGAATCTGCGCGCAATAAAGAGTGTGGGTCTTGGGTAGACTGGTATGGGTCTGTAGTCTGTGATGTAGAGTCATTGGCACACCTTGCCGGCTTAGACACGATAGACTCCACCGAAAACAACTCGTGAGTTCCGTTGCATCTCTGTGGACTATTCCCTGAATATCTTTCATAGCTCAAATTATACAAAACCTAAAATCCTCCCCTTCGACCATATCTACCCACCTTCAGGGAGTAAACTAGAAACTCCTCCCCGCACAGCAATCCTATACGCCTCGCTCTCGTCCTCAAACTTCCGGGAACTTCACTCCTACTTGATGCGGTTAGCGAACCATCCAGAGCCTCGTATCGAATACATTCTCCGTCACGTTCCTCCGGAGAATCTCGACGCGTCGAAGCGGAGCTATCTATCAGGATACAGTGTTGCTCTCGACCTCAAAAAGATGGATTATCTTGCATTGGATGACAGGCACCTCGGCGCACAACAAGACGACCTAGCTGACTCTGAAGAGCAAGAAGCTGAGACTGTAGTGGTTGATCCTATCGTCTCTCTTATCAACTCTTACCCCGAAAATGCCACGGCACCTGATGCCAATACACCTCCAACAGAGGATGAGCTCCGTCTCATCGGTTTACAAGCATCCCAACTCATCATGGATTCTCCCAACCCTCTCCTCACACTCACTCACCTCTCGCAAAACTTTCCCAAATATGTGACTGCTCTCGCACGTCGCGTAGTTGTCAATGAGAGTCTCGCGGAAGAGATTCATGAAAACCAGCTCCGCGTTTCGAATGGTATTAGTGCAATGTGGCTTAATGGAGTCGCTGTGGCGGATAAAGACATTAATCCGTTTGGCTTACTGCGGTTGTTGAAGAAGGAAAGAGGCGTTATGTCTGAACTCATGGGTTTGGGTTTGGAGAAGGGGGAGGCGGTAGAACTGCTCACTCACCCGCAGGTCTCTGCCGCTCAAGACAGCAAGGACGTGTTGGATGGTTTGGTTGATTCCAGTGATCGTATCGAAGGTGGCGATGTCATCATTTGGTGGAACGATATAGAGAAGGACAAGAGGTTAGTGACTCTATCGTATCCAGTTTTCTCAATGCTCATTCCGTTGTTATGTAGGTATAGCACATGGGGTCATTCAATAACTGGTGTAAGCTAAAATTCTCGCTTCGTTCCTTGTCTTCTACTAAGCTGACTTTTTTCATAGCTACTAACGACCTTTGTATTCCGGTCAATTCCACATGATCAGACGCAACCTCTTCAATATGGTTCTCGTTCTGGATATGTCCCGCCCAGCGAACTTGGTATTTGTTGCTGGAACGTTGCATAGTATCATTGAAAGAGGATTTCCTTTCCGCTTTGGTATTGTGCCCACTGCGGAGACAGAGGATAGTAAGTCGTAGCCGCTATTTCAACTCGAAAAGTCGGATATTCACGGTTTTCCTTGAAGGCGCTCAGATGGCGAGATTAATATACTTCTTGCTGGACAATTTCGGTCGCAAGATTACCATGAATGATTTCTTGAAACGGGTATGTGTTTTTACTTTTACTCAGCATTATCTGTCGCTTGAACGACGTATCTCCCCATGTAGATTGCCCAACCAATGTCTGTCCCTGGATTTAAAGGCTCTCTTCAATGGGCCGAAGTTCGTCGCGAGTTTGACTATCTCATGGCGACAGAAGCTAAAGCCGGCGCACCCACGGAGAAGACTTCCGTCGACTTTGATTCTATCATCTCGGGCACCAATCCGGGTGTAAAGTCATTGGACCATGTGCAGCATACGCTACTCGACTAGGTGCTACGGCATCTGCGTTCCCCACTGGGCATGGATTCGTTAATGGGAAGTATTTCGTGTTCGATGAGGTATGACCTTTCTGTTATTTCCATGGATGGATGTTCTTACTAAGGGAATTTCATAGAATTTCCTTCGAAATATGCAAACTGAAATCGCGCGGCAACTCGTACACTTGCAGGAGGAGGTAAGGAATCCACATCTCATCCTAATCGTGACCATGTCCTCATTATCGCATGCGCCTAGATTTACGCAGGACACTTGACAGACGATGACAACGAGACGATATCCACCTACTTTTACGACCTCCCGACAACTAGACGAAGGCGAAGCAAGTACGTCCTCCCGTCCAAAGATAATTTGGAAATTGTTAGCCTTCCCGAACTTCTCTCGGAATCTGGTTTCGGTGTTACCCCAGCCTCCTTCGTCTATCCTGCGGAATCAGAACTGATACCTGTCACGATGTATGTTGTTGCTGATCTCAACGCCAAGGGTGGGCTTGCGTTTGTGAAGGAAGCGCTTTTGTCCATGGTTATGTCGTCTCTTTCTCCTCTTTTAGGGTTTGGAGATGACCGCTGACTTTGCACAGGACAAAAACCCCAATACACGGATAGCATTTGTACACAACCCCGCTCCTGTGCTAGGTCAAGAAGCACCTCAAAGCGCCTCCGTATCATCGATTTTCGCTCATCTCGTGGTCAATGGTCAGCTCTCGAAGATTTCCGCTGAGAAGCTTGTACAAGCTCTTGGTGGGGAGGATGAAGTGGTTACTGGTGGCGAGGATTTGAAACCACACAAGTGTCCTCTCCACTGTTAGAGCGTTGAAGAATGCGCTTGAACTTGAGGACTTGGATAATCACAAATCTATCAAGCATGCGAACTTTGTTGAAGCGTGTCAGAGGTTCACTCGTACTATCGGGATAGAGGAAGGTGAAAGCGCTGTTGTGGTGAATGGACGGGTAAGTGAACTTCTTGCCTAATGTTTGTTTATTTAGCGACTTTGACTTTTTTGTGTTTAGATCATTGGTCCGATTGCGCCAAAAGAGTTCTTGGCTGCAGATTTCCTGGACTTGCAAGAGTATGAACTTCTTAAGCGTATTCAACCTGTTCTTTCGGCTTTGGAGAGCATCAGGCCTGGTTTGAAGAATCTTGATCGGTAAGCTCATCCTACAAAAGCGCCTGATTGAAATTCGAATATTGAATACTTTCACTTTCATTGTGTAGAGCTTCAATAGCTCATACAGTTTCGATGGCCTCGTCTGTCATTGCTGCCATCCAACAACCGGATCCCAGTGAAGTCGGCCTGTTTGACGCTCCTCGCAAGACCTAGGAATCGGAATTATAGGACTTTGGAGAGTAATTATACGTGAGTAACCACTGTTATCTCCACAGCTTTCAAAGGAGTCTCAATGGACGTCTCTTTTTTTTGTCAGGATGTTCGAAATTGGAGATAATACTACGGCTTTATATCAGATTGGTGTCATATTGAGCCCATTGAGCGAAACTGCGCAGAGGTGGTCGAGTCTTTTGCAGGTATGATTTTCTTTGAACAAGGGAATTTTGCGGCCTCGATTATGATTATTGCTTTTATAGTGGCTTTCACATATGCCTGACACCTACATCGAAGTTCGCCTCAATCCTACTCCGTATACCGAGGTAGGCACTCGTTCCAAGTGTCTCAAGTATCTCCTCATTCTCATCCCTTGATAGGTCCCCTTGAAAAAATTCTTTAGATATAATCTCCGGACTTCCTTGTCCTTTGATGAATCTGGGTAACATAACATTTTCCTTACCGTGCATCATCAGTTAACTGGGGTTTAGGCAGGAAATCTCGTCCCAGACAGTATTCCACAACCTCCCGGTAGAGCCAATCTACACGTTAGCCATGGACGTACCTTCTTCTTGGCTTGTTCGACCCCGTGAAGCCATGTACGATCTTGACAACATCCAATTAGGGAGTCTTGCACCCGAGGACTCGAGCGTCGACGCCATCTTTGAACTAGATTATATCGTCGTCGAAGGTCATGCTCGCGATACTAAGATGCAGGCTCCGCCGCGTGGAGTACAACTGCAGCTCGTCAGCGGCTCCGTACCGATTGATGATACGCAGGTCGTAGCCAACCTGGGCTACTTCCAGTTCAAGGCAAAACCGGGTGTTTTCAAGTTGGAAATTCGAGAGGGGAGAGGAAGGGATATTTTTGTTACGGAAAGTGTGGGGAATGAGGGATGGGAGAGCCCGTCTGTTGATGAAGTCGGCAATGAAATCACGGTTACTAGTTTCGAGGGTCAGACGCTTTATCCTCGTCTTACCAGGGTTCCGGGCATGGAAAGGGAGGATGTCTTGGCTGAAGAGGAGGATGAGGATGATGAGACTGGTTTCGTCGGAAATATTTTCTCGAGGTGAGCTTCGGAGTGGTTATCTCCCTATGCGTTAAAGTAAAACCTCACTATTTCTCAGTGTAAAATCTTTGTTTGGAGCCGCTGAGGAGAAAGAAGAAGAAGTCGAAGTCGCGAATGAACAGGCAGACATCAACATTTTTACCGTTGCTTCAGGTCTTCTCTACGAGGTTAGTGGTTATATTATGGTATGGTCACTACCTGCTGACGTTGAACGTCTAGCGCTTCGCATCTATCATGATTCTGAGTGTCCTGCGAAACACGAATAGCACTGTCAAGTTTTGGTTCATCGAGAATTTCCTCTCCCCTTCATTCCTTGTGCGTAGAAATTCATAACGAACATCCGTATACCAGCCGCTAACCCTACGGATCCCAGGAATTCATTCCTCATCTAGCCGAAGCTTACAACTTCAAGTACGAGCTTGTCACGTATAAATGGCCTTCTTGGTTGCGTGCACAGAAGGAGAAGCAGAGAATCATCTGGGCGTATAAGATCCTTTTCCTCGATGTGCTCTTTCCTATGGACCTGAAGAAAGTCATCTTCGTCGACGCCGATCAGATTGTTCGAGCAGACCTTCAAGAGCTCGTTGATCTAGACCTTCATGGAGCTCCTTACGGTTACACACCCTATGGGTGATGACAATGAAGCCATGGAAGGATTCAGGTTCTGGAAGACGGGATACTGGAAAGATTTCCTTGATGGACGACCGTACCATATTAGGTACATAAAATCTTTTTGATCCTTCGTGATTTTGCTAAGAGAGATTCTTCCACAGTGCGTTGTATGTTGTGGATTTGGTCCGCTTCCGTCAGGTATGTGTTGCAATCGTTGAATAATATAACGGCTGCTAATTTTGCTCCTTTAGTTTGCTGCCGGAGTAGGTCTCGTCATAACAACTTGAAGAGTGGTCATTAACGAAGCTTGAATAGGACATTCTTCGAACATCTTACCATCAATTATCCATGGATCCAAATTCCCTGGCAAACTTGGACCAAGGTAACCCATTCTTGATATACTTATACCAATCACACTTTGACACGATTTTCTCAGATTTACCGAATAACTTGCAGCGCGAAGTACCAATCGTGAGTAAATCTAGTACTGCAATTGAGGCATGATAATTAACGCCACTCCCTAGTACTCGCTTCATGAAGATTGGTTATGGGTAGGTCTACTTTTGATACCGCTTCGATGTACTAACGTTTGTGTCACGGTATCTAGTGTGAAACTTGGTGTACGTGTTCTTCAACTCCGATTGTTTGCCATGCTGAATGGTATACATCTTATAGGTAGCAAAGATCGGCTGCATCGGGCAAAGACCATAGACCTTTGTCAAAACCCATTGACGGTGCGTACTTTATTTCATCTCAAGATCATACTATAATAATTCCATCCTACAGAAAGAACCAAAGCTTGCGCGCGCCAGGCAGATCCCGGAATGGGAAGAGTACGACAGTGAGATCGCAAGGTTCGCCCGCAAGCTGGCGGAAGAAGGAAAGATTAGCTCCCGGGTAGCTGCTGCAGATGCTAATGCTCTCGCGCAAACGGCTTCGGGCGCTGCGGTTGTGCCTCCGAGTACTGACGCTGAAGAGGGGGCTGACAGTAAGAAGGAGGATTTAGAAGAAGGGGAGACGGAGAAAACGACAGAGATTCGAGATGAACTGTAAACTTATTCTATTTAGTTCTTGCCACTTATTCTCCGCGTGTGATTTACGGTGAAGGAAGGAAGGGATGCAAAGCTCTTGCGCTCAGCCCTTATCGCCGCGACGGCCAAGCGTTCGCTCAGCCGAACCTCAAGGTCTGAAGGCTTTAGAAGCTTAATGCTGTCGACTGGTCAGGTCCAGCTCAAGGTCTAAAGGCTTTAGAAGCTCAATGCTGTCGACTGGTCAGGTCCAGGGCACTTTTCTGAGTATTCGATTTTCGTTCTGGCGCGACACCATTGGGCCAAGAGACTCCAAAAATTCGGGATGATCTGTGGATGGTCAATATTCAATCTTGTTTACCATCCAGTGGTGTATTGCCGCAGTACCTGTATAGATTGCAGTCTGACTACCACTGGCGTAATACACGCATAATATGTGCGCAGGTACTCTGTTCCCAACTTCAACTTGCGATATGCATAGCTTCTCTCCACCACAAAAAAATACCGCATCTATTTTGGTCTCAAGCTCGCTCACTTACTGTATATCTACGTATTTAGTGTCCGAATGTCACTAATTCGAGGGTGTATCCACAATACATAAGAGTCTACTACACAGACAGTCAACATGTACAGACATTGACAATGTCAATGAATAATAGATTAGTTAGTATAGGCTCCGAGACTCCGATTCTATACGGAGGTGCTTTACAATCTCAATGTGAGGGATTCGGGATTCGGTCCATGCTCGAGTTGAAGTCATTCAGTAGAATCCCGTATACCAAACTCCACAACCATAAATTATGAGCTTTGAGAAACCGAGACTCGACGTTGTCCCTCGTGAAATAGAAGAGTCAGAACTGGAAGACATGTAGGGGTTGCAGCTTCAACGACAGACGACAGTATACATCAGAGGTTGAGAACATATCCGACGAAGACGACTCGGAACAAAACGTCTGATCAGTCCGAGGTTGGAATTATCGCTTTGACCGTACATTCCGATGAATGGATCGGCGTAAAGTATTACTCATGTTAAATTACTCATGTTAAAGGCCGACCTCCTTGTTAAAGATAGTAGTTGGTAGTATGGGCCATGATCACTCAGACTCCTTGCCCTCGAGAGGTGCGCGCTCGACGGATGTAAAGAAATGTGTGCTCGGAAAAATTATCTGTTTCAGCTTTTTGACATTGCGGAAGTTGTTAAGCAGCTTTAGTAGTAGAGCGGACGGGTGATCACAAAGCCTTAGGGGGTATAGCAGCGTTGGAGCAGAGGCAAGGGGAAGCGGCTTCGGTGAGTGGGCCAAGCTATAGAGACTAATATGGAGCCTTGCAGATTAATCAACTGTCGACCAGGGTTGGCAGTAGGAGTCTTTGGGAGCATACATGCGGACGGAAGATTGGAAATTATAGGAACGAGGAGGGGCCGGAGTGTTTTGCGGAGGAGATCTGGTAATAGTTTTTGAGGAAAAAAATACGACAACCGGAAGTATTATTATATCCATAATTAGCGTCGCCGACGATAGATCACCGTTTTTGGAACCAAAAATTGCGATAAAATTCGGGAATGTCATGTCAGCATGATGATGAGAGCATGCGCCTCCATCGTCTACCAACGGACAGCCAAAACACTGTCTGGCGTAAACAGCTCAACGAACGGGGGCAGACGGTCGTTGGCGGGGACCACTTTGAACTTTGAGCTTCTGCCACATAGCACAATGCTAGCAACGTCTCCGTACCGACGACCTTGACGTCGCTACGACTAAGACTTTTTAGCCCGGGGCACTTTGATTGGAGAGCTCGAGCAATCTATCCAATCAAATGCTCCATATTACTATGCTGATGCTGTCAGTCGCAGTGCTTCCGGTTGATTCCTAGTGTACATGTATAAGATTCGACAGGTTGAAGATGCCAGATGGTTAGTAGCGTCAGTGAGACGTTATGCCATTGGCTTGCTCGAATTCACAGCCTTGAGCCAACTAGCAATTGACGGTCAGCTAGTAAAGTGGCGGACAATTGATGCATTCCCGAGTCTTCACGCGATAGAGAGGAGGAGATCTGCCATGGCTCGTGTGACTGAAGCTTCAGTATGAAGTTGCTATGCCAGTCATTATTGAAATGCTCAAATGTAATTGGCAGATTTAAACGAAACAAAGTCGTAATAAACTTGTGTGCTGCTGGCAAGTACGTATGTACTTACTCTGAAGAACTGAGGCCAATTGGCCACCAGAAGCAGCGGAACACCTAGGAATCTTCGACCTCGGGGGCGTCGCTGCCCAATGCGGAGGGGCTAGGGAATTCTGGTGTGGAAAATGGCGCATATGAAAATCAAAGACTCGGGTGAACGTACGATTGTCAATATTCTACATAGAGGATGATGATCAAAAAAACTGTGTTCGTAGTAGACATTCTTCTTCGAATGTCAAAACTATAGGCTTTAGAAAGGCTAAGATGAGGGTACGAGCACGACGGAAGCGTCCGTCTGTCCGTTTTCCCGCTACCATGGACGATGAGTCGGGCTTTATGACAAGTTGTCCGTGTGGGGATTTTGTCACAAAAATAAATTGAATTTCCGGTTGCCGGGAATTTGGCCGATTTTTCGAAAGAGGCTCAAGTTGAACGAGAAGAAGTGCAAGAGAACTAGCACCTTTGAGAGGTATATAAGACCAGCTGCAGGCCGTATAATTTCTATAAGATATCGGCTTTAGAACGGGAAAAGAATTGATGGATCAACTAGAGGCCGATATTGCTTTCGGGAAGAAGTTTTCAACCAAATTTAAATACGATCAAACAAGGCAACTACAAATAGCTGATCTGTAACCGAGGTCTTCCAAACTTTTCCTCCCATCATCCTACATTCTCCCCTCATCTCAGTGTTGTTGCAGTTGCGCAAGAGTGTCGTCCCAGGGCTCTGCTCTCCTCTCTTCCTCAATCTCCTCCCAATTATACGCACACATTAGACTAAATGGCTTCAAACATTGAAAAGGAACCTGGTCCCCAGGAGCCCACACAGACTCCTGCTCCAAGCACTCCCGAAGAGCCAGAAAAAAAGAAGAGAGAGTACAAGGACTTTGGTCACGAAGAGGAAGGCCCTACTCGTATGTTTTTTGCTCGCCGTCTTGTCGTACCCCTCTGACATACCCCTAGATGCCAATGTCGACATGTCTACTGTCGGTTCTCTTACGCGTTCTTTCCTTCTTTTTGCTAATGGCGTTTCTCCTTTTAGATCCAACTTCGGGCTGAGGACTTGTATGATAGGGAAAAGGTCGATTTGGAAACTATCGTCCTTGAAGATGCTTTCAAATTGCTTCAATGTGACGAGAACGGTCTCTCTCCTGAAGAGGCGACTCGTCGTATCGAAATTTTCGGACCCAACAAGCTTGAGAGCGAAGAGCAAAATCCGTTCTTGCAGGTTGGTTCTCTCTCGCTGTTTCCCCTATTGTCTTGATGCTTATATTGTTCTAGTTCTTGAGTTTCATGTGGAATCCTCTGTCCTGGGTCATGGAAGGTGCAGCCCTCGTCGCCATCGCTCTGTCCAACGGTGAAGGTCAGCCCCCTGACTGGCAAGATTTCGTCGGTATCGTTCTCCTGTTGTTCATCAACTCTGGTATTGGTTTCTACGAAGAGAGGAACGCTGGTAACGCAGTGAAGGCTCTCATGGAATCTCTCGCACCCAAAGCCAAGGTCAAGCGTAGTGGTTCTTGGTCCGAGATCGAGTCTTCCGGTCTCGTTCCCGGTGACATGGTTTCTTTCAAAATCGGTGACATTGTCCCCGCCGACTGTCGTCTTACCGAGGCTATCAACGTCTCCATTGACCAGGCTGCTCTTACTGGAGAGTCTCTTCCTCAGACTAAGAAACTTGGTGATCAGTGTTTCTCGTAAGTTCCAGCCTGGATTTATTTCTTTTCCGACACTGATCCCCTCTTTCAGTGGTTCCACCTGTAAGCAGGGTGAGGCTGAAGGTGTTGTCATCTCCACTGGTGCCAACACTTTCTTCGGTCGTGCTGCGTCGCTCGTCGGTCAGGACGACGACACCACTGGTCACTTGCAAAAGATTCTCGCCCAAATCGGATCTTTTTGTCTCGTTTCCATCGGTATCTTCGTCATTCTCGAGATTGTCGTTCTATATCCTCGCTTCCACTACACCTACCGTCGTGGTCTTAACGACATCTTGGTGCTTTTGATCGGTGGTATTCCTATTCGCGATGCCTACTGTCTTGTCCGTCACCCTTGCCGTCGGTGCTCAGCAGCTCGCCAAGCACAAGGCTATCGTCACTCGTATCACGGCTATCGAAGAATTGGCTGGTGTCACCATCCTTTGTTCCGACAAGACTGGTACCCTCACCACCAACAAGCTCACCATTGACCGAAACACCATCCGTACCTACGGCCCCTTCTCCCCTGACGAGGTCATTCTTTTCGCTGCTTACGCCTCCCGTACCGAGAACCAGGACGCTATCGATGCTTCCGTCGTCGCTGCCCTTGGTGATACTGCCAAGGCTCGTGCTGGTATTAAGCTCCTCGACTTCAAGCCTTTCAACCCTGTCGACAAGCGTACCGAGATTACTTACCGCGAGGAATCTACCGGAAAGCTCAAGCGTGTCACCAAGGGTATGACTGGTATTATCATCGAGCTCTGTTCCCGTAACAAGACCGAAGAACTCGAGAACAAGCTTGAGGCCGATGTTGAGGAGTATGCCACTCGTGGTCTTCGTGCCCTCGCTGTTGCTTACGAAGAGCTCGACGGTGACGACCATGAGGCGGAAGGCACCGGTTTCGAGCTTATCGGTCTGCTCGCCATCTTCGACCCTCCCCGTGAGGATACCAAGCAGACTATTGATGATGCCATGGCTTTGGGAGTCAAAGTCAAGATGGTAACTGGTGATCAGCTCGCTATTGCGAAGGAAACTGGCCGTCGTCTCGGTCTCGGTGACCACATGTACCCTGCCAAGGTTCTCAAAGACGGTCCCGCTCCCGGTGGCAAGCACGCTACTCTCGACGAGATGATCATGGACGCCGATGGTTTCGCCGGTGTGTTCCCCGAGCACAAGTACGAGATTGTTAAGCGTCTCCAGGGTCTTGGCCATCTTTGTGCCATGACTGGTGATGGTGCCAATGATGCTCCTGCTCTTTCTCGTGCCAATGTCGGTATCGCCGTAGAAGGTGCTACTGACGCTGCTCGTGGCGCCGCCGACATTGTCCTTACTGAACCCGGTCTTTCTACCATCGTGCACGCCATCCGTGGATCCCGTATCATCTTCCAACGTATGAGGAACTACGCCATCTATGCTTGCGCCGTTACCATCCGTATCGTCGTCTGTTTCGCTATTCTTGCATGGGTTTACCAGTTCGACTTCCCTCCCTTCATGGTCCTTATCATCGCTCTCCTTAACGATGGTACCATTATGACCTTGTCTGTGGACCGTGTCTTGCCCTCGAACACTCCGGATAGTTGGGACTTAACGGAAATCTTCGCCTACGCTGTTGCATACGGTCTATACTTGACCTTGTCGACGTGAGTTCTCTTTTTCTGCGCTTCATCTTTGGTTCTCATGAGTAAATCTTTTCTAGTGTTGCTCTTGTTGTAATCATTATGGAGACGACTTTCTTCCAGGACAAGTTCGGTGTCACTCTCCTCACCAGCCCAGTTCAGGCCAACGACGAACAACTCCACGCTATCGTCTACCTCCAGGTCGCTATCATCTCCCAGGCTTTGATCTTCGTCACCCGTTCGCACGGATTCTTCTTCATGGAGCGACCCTCCTACGCTCTCATGGGTGCTTTCTGTATCGCTCAGCTCATTTCTTCGATCATTGCCGCCTTTGGTAACTGGGGCTTTACCTCCATGCACGGTGTCGACGGAGGATGGATTGGAATTGTCTGGGTCTGGGTATGTGCTCTAGTGGTTGTAATGTATCTCAAAAGCTAATCTTTTGTGCAGAATATTGTCTGGTTCATTCCTCTCGACTGGATCAAGTTTGCGATGAAGTTCACCGTCATCAAGTACCTCCGTGAACGTCATGAGGCTGCTGCCCACCGTGCGACTGCTGCATCCGAGGGTGTTCCTATGACTCGCACTACCTCGCGCGCTGCATCCATCCACGAGTCGCTGTACTCTAACCGTGTGTCGTTTATCCGACGTGCTGCTCGCAAGGTTGGATTCGGTGGCCGTGTTTCCATCAAACCCGAGGAACTGCAACGATTCAGCAGTCACCAGATACACACCTCTGGGCAGACCTTGGCTAGGAACCCTAGTCGGACTGCTGCCGTATAGAGTGGAGAATGGATGTATTTAATTAGGACCGGAAAAATTGGGCCTAACGAACGCCCTTTCATTACGTTCCTTTCCTCCCTATATCATCCCGACCCTCTCGTTTGTCTTGCCTCTCGTTCTCCTTTGTAATCCACCGCGACTAGAACGGTGTGTCTACGCTTACTATTATTCGCAATACCCATTCCCCATACACATTCCCCTACACATTGTCGACATCCCCACCTATACTCTTGCATCCTAATAACATTCAATCAAATCAATCATCACAATGAAATGTATATGATTTCGGATACACAATTGGCCTCATCTATGTACAGTACCTTTACATTGGTGAGGGCGATACATCTGGTGAAATTTCTCTCTTCACGTACATTATTCTACGCTAGCATTTTACGACCTTTTTTTCGACTTTGTCTGTTAATACTTTATGACTTTGCATACGACAGCTTTTTCTTTCATACCATTGATTCTTTCGTGCGATAGATACCTTATATCTTAGTTACGCATACAAAATAGTGAATCAAAATATAGAGCATATCAGAATTTCGAAGTTGCTTCGCGCTCGCCGCTCGGAATCAGAACTTATGCTCTGCGTCAACGGATCCTTCGGTCCGAGATGGCTGTGCCATAGTTTCAAATAGAAACGGATGGTCACGAGCCAGAGTATTCGATTCTGAGTCATTCTGAAAAGAGCGGAAGGAAGGACCTAAGTATCGGGTTCCTAGAGCAAAGTCATCTCGCGAAGAGTCAAGGCATGTAATCTATCTATCTATCGCTACCGATTTGAAGTATGATCAGTATCACCTCACACTTTTGTTATAAGTCGTTTGAGCACTTTGACCCTTATCCAGTAACCACCATGGAATATCGCTTGCCCACAGCCCTCTCTCCGATCCATTACGATCTCACTCTGTTCACCGATCTCTCTCAGCACAAGTTTCGTGGAGCTGTCGAGATTGACCTCAAAGTCAACGCAGACACGTCCGAGATCGTCTTGAATGCTTCGGAGCTGGAGTTGTCTGAGGTTTCTGTGACCATCGTAGGCGGGGAAGACGAGGCTTTCGTACCCATTTCTCAAGCCATTGACGCGATCAATCAGCGCGCAATCTTTGTCTTTCCGAAACCGTTCGCAGCTGGCTCTTCTCTCAAGTTGTTTATTGCCTTTGTTGGCCCGCTCAGTGGAAACTTGATTGGGTACTATGAAGGCACATGGGAGCATGACGGACAGAAGAAATTCTACACCGTGACGCAGTTCGAGGTGAAGTATGAGGTCCATGCTTTCTAACCCACTGCTAATCCTATCATGTAGCCAACAGCTGCTCGTCGTGCCTTTCCTTGCTGGGATGAACCGCTTTTGAAAGCCACATTCGCAATGTCGATGATATCTGCCTCGAAACAGCGTCAACCTCTTCAACACTCCCGTAATCTCCGAAGAACCGTATGGAAAGGAGGATGACATTCATGGATTCTTGAAAGATGCATCCTCTGGTGACTGGAAGATTACCCGCTTCGATACTTCTCCTCTCATGTCCACCTACATCGTTGCCTACGCAAATGGTCAGTTCGAATTTCTGGAAGGATCCTTCACCAGTCCGCTCAGCGGAAAGAAACGTCCCATACGAGTTTATGGTATGTCTTACTATCTGCCAAGGAGTCGTTACTGAAGGCAACACAATGTAGGGACTCCTTCCTCTGTCCATCAAGGTCAATATTGCCTTGAGGTGTCCGAGAAGGTTCTTCCGGTCTATGAAGAAGTATTCGGCATTGAATATCCTCTTTCCAAACTGGATACCCTAGTAGTAAGATTAGTCCCGCGAGCATTGAGATCCTGTTCTGAATCCACCTTAGATTCATGATATGGATGCATATGCTATGGAAAACTGGGGCCTAATCACAGGAAGAGCTGCTGCATACCTATTGGACCCCAAAGCAAACAATGTACGACAGAAACAAGAAATTGTCCTTATGCAGTTCCATGAGATTGCGCATATGTGGTTTGTCCGCCTTTTTCATTGACGTTTTATGCTCTTATTTCTTGCCTAGGTTTGGAAACATTACAACCATGGAATGGTGGACATATCTCTACTTGAACGAAGGTAAGAAAAGTGAGACTGCCTAGCTCAGTTTCTCTATTTAATGTACTCTTAGGTTTCGCCACGTTGGTCAGTTACAAGTTCGAAACATTTCCGTTGATAACCCGCTCTGACTACGAGTCTACGACGTTAGATGGGAGAGTTGATCATTCCTGGTAATTCACGATCTACTACAGCGATATTCATCAGCTAATTTCTTATTCTTAATATAGACAGGTCCTGCAAATTTGTGCTATGATACGTTCTTATGCTCACTTTTCGCCATAGAATGTTTCCAGAGTGGAAGCTCGACTCGGCATTCATCTCTGCTCATATTGAACACGCTATGAAGCAAGACAATAAATTATCCTCTCACCCTGTCGAAGTGGACTGCCCCGATGCAAACAAGATTAACCAGGCAAGTCCGCGAGCCGTATCGCGTTCGATAATAAATCCACTGACGACCAGGACCGCTTGTAGATCTTTGACGGTCTATCTTACTCCAAGGCGGCTTCTGGTGCGTCGCACTAGCTTGACGATAACATCGAGACTGAAGCATGTTCCCTCCCCTGCAACTGTAGTCCTTCGTATGCTGGCTAATCACGTTGGAGTCGAAGGTTCGCCTCATTTAAAAATTAGCATGTCCATTGACTTGATATTATCTCCTTGAAGATTTCCTCAAAGGTGTTTCCATGTACTTGCAGGCACACCTCTACGGAAATAGTGTGACTGGTGATCTATGGAGGGGCGTAGAAGAAGCGACAGGTCTTATTTTCTCTCCTCAATAACGAAAATTTCAATGCTAAATCATTCTGCGTTTGTAGGTTTCAACGCTTCCGAATTCATGGATGCATACATCTCCAAGGTGGTTCCTATTCGAGACTCTAGCCCTAGGCTCTACAATCTGACTTAAGAATACGCGCAGGGCGGATTTCCCGTCATCACGGTCACCGAATCTGAAGAAACTATTCATGTAACACAGGCTAGGTTCCTACAAAAGGGAACCGTTGAGGAGGCCGATACAGTATGGTGATTTTCGAAAGTGTTTTAAAATGAAATCCGAGTGTCTAATCACATCTGTGTAGGCACGTCCCGCTTAACCTCTTGACCGTCGACTCGCAGGGTAAAGCCAGCATTGACAAGATCGTCCTGAAGAGCCGAACCGAATCATACAGCGTCAATTTGCAACAGCCTTTCAAGCTCAACGCTGGAACATTTGGCTTTTGTAAGATTTTTTTGCTGTTCACTAAGTGGGATTAACGGTCTGTATGATTTTCAGATCGCGTTTTGTACACCCCCGAGCGATTCCGGCAAATAGCTATCGACGCAGCTCGTCCTAACTCAGTATTTAATGCGGGAGACCGTCTCGGACTTGTCCAAGATGCCTTTGCAGCTTGCCAATGCACAATTAATGAAGCTAAGCAGCGCACTGGATCTTTTGACGGTGTTCAAAGACATACGCGAATGTGAGCATATGTCTCTTTCTTCTCAGATCGTAGTTCATCCAGTTCTTTAAAATACTAGACTATATTTGGTCCTCTATTTCAACGCCCTACAAAGTCTTTCTACTGCCTGGTGGGAGAACGACAAGGTTATGCACCTCTTGAATGAGTTCCGTCGGGTAGGAAGACTTTTGAACCACCACAACCATGTATTGACTGTTGACAGTTCCTTTTCAAACCGATTGCCTCTGAACTCGGGTATGAGTATTCCGCTGATGAAAATCCAGACATTTCTTTGCTTCGGACTTGTGCTATAAGCAACCTTGTCTCAGCTAGGGATGAAGAGCTAAGCAACGTTCTGCATTGTCAGATACGTTCATTTACAATGAGATTGAAATGCAGGGTCTTAAAAGAATTGTACACTCGGTTCAAACACTTCCACGAGACGAGAGATAGCAGTCTTATCCCAGAAGAGCTGCAAGGACTAATCTACACTGCGGTGCTTTTCCAAATTTTCTAAATTTCAGCTTTCTTTCGAAACTCATGAGCTAGTGCTATGTAGGCTGTTCGATCTGGAGGAGAAGACGCTTATCTAGCTATTCAACAAATTATCAAGGATCCACGTACGCCTACTGAACAGCTTGCCGCGATGCAAGTTCTTCTGTTTGTTCAACATAGTCTTGATCTCATCTGAATTCCATAGAGAGGCGATGTGCACCGCGGAACAAACTAATCTCATACTATCAACTATCGACTTCATGGGTACCCAAAGAGATCAAGATTACACCCATTTCGTCGTAGGGCTGATGAAAAACCAGAACGCGAAGAGACTGTATGTTGAACATTTCAAAAAGACCTATAACGAGGTGAGTGTTACAGTTCTACTGCCGACTCGAATCATTTAATGATATGGCCCCATAGATTCACGAGAAGCTCAAAGATGGGTTTTCGATTGGACAGATAGTAGAGGTTGGTCGTCTAGTTTCTGCTAGGGTCCTCTTGTTCATGTATGCCTTACAGTCAACATTTATCCCCCTCACATCCGAGAAAGATTATAAAGACACCAAAGCTTTCTTTGAGGTGAGTCGTTTGTCAACATCAGTATATTTTAGGCCTCCTCAGAGCTCTCTATGGCCATTGTAGGATGGCAAAGACACTTCGAAATACGCTCTTAGTGTTCCTCGAGTCCTGGAGTTTATCCAGGAGAAAATCGCCTTCATAGAGGTCAGTTTTGATCGTACTATGATTCCTAACTACTTATGTTGGATCCTGATTATCCTACTCGTAGAATTCCACGGATGATTTACTCAACTGGCTGGAAAATTGGAAGGAGAGACAGTGATGATTATCTGATCAGGCGATGAAGGAACTAGGGAATTGCTTCATGTTTTGTAACTTGTAAGATTACTGAGTAAGAGAAGACTGCGGTGATTTATGTACTTTATCAAGCGATCTTGATTTCGCGAGGCTTAGTTTCAGTCGACGCTTGCTGCGAATGAACGTATGTAGCATATAGGCGCCGATGAGCAAACTGCTACACGTGATGTTGTTCATTTCGACGCGCTCTGTTGATGTGAGCAATCCATAGCGCTCACGAGCCAAACAACGTTGATTCCCTACCACGACAGCCTAGGGCTACTCCCCTTCAGTCGCAATGACTGTCACTCTAGATCTATCCTCAGCAAAGACAGATTTTTCTACCCGAGCTGCCCTCTATGATCTTTCACGTTCTGTAGTCAAAAGCAAGAAAATTGTAGTAGTAACAGGAGCTGGTATATCTTGCTCTTCTGGTATCCCAGTGAGCTTTCCCAAAGCTATTTTTTTAACGCAGCTTACAAGTATTCGCAGGATTTCCGCTCTTCGGACGGCCTCTACAATCTCGTGAAGGAGCAGTACCCTGACGTAGTGCTCAAAGGCCGAGATTTATTCGACGCTTCACTATTTCGTGACGCTACTTCAACCGCAGTCTTCTACACATTCATGGCTCAACTCAAACAATCTATAGACTCTGCAGAGCCTACTCCGACTCATCATTTTATTAAAACCTTGGACTCCAAGGGTCGGCTTCTTAGGTCTTATACACAAAATATCGATGGACTAGAAGACAGGGTAGGATTGCTGAGCAGCAGTAACAAGAGCGAAGGGACCTCTGGCGGTAAAGCGAAAGCCAAGGCGTCTCTACTAAAACAGTGCCGAAACGTGCAGTTGCATGGAGATATACACCGTGTAAGATGTCAGGCTTGCGCTGCCGAGTACCCCTGCACGGAGGAGCACCTCTCCCTCTTTAACCAAGGCCTATCTCCCGATTGTCCAGAATGTCTCCATCGCTGTGAGTGTCTTCATCTCAATATCCTATGAACATAGGCTGATGGGCGTTTTCATTACTAGCCAAAGCCCGCGTCGCTCGCTCAGCTCGTGCTCTCCGTGTTGGTTCTCTTAGACCAGCAATCGTACTGTATGACGAACCTCATCCGCTTGGCGACGACATTGGTGTCGTGCAAGGTTCCGATGTCTCTCGAAAGCCAGAGATGCTCATCATCATGGGCACATCGCTCAAAGTTCACGGACTCAAGAAGCTCGTGAAAGAATTTGCCAAGTCTGTCCATTCGCATCGTACTCCTTCTCCATCCACTTCGACCGCACGCACAAAGACAAAGTCTTGGGCCTGGCAAGGTTGTTTTCGTGAACAAAACTGCTCCTGGGTCGGAGTGGGCAGGCATTATCGACTATCATGTTGCGGGTGCGACGGACGAGTGGACAGAGCGGGTGGTAGAAGACTGGAGAAAGATTTCTCCTGCAGACTGGCAGGTACAACAGACCCTCGACGTGAGCATGAACTCGCCATTGAAGACTGCGAAAACTGTCGCTGCCGCTCCGGGAGTAAAGGCAAAAGCCAAAGGTATGCATCTTTTGTATTTCACGTATCAAACCGAGACTTAACGTGTTTCCTTGATTCATAGAACCCAAGAAGAAATCTCGACCCGACTCGGAAACCGAGAATGTTCCACCCCCTGCTTTCTCTCATCCGGATGCCATGGTACTCAGTACGCCTGATGCTCACCGTCAATTGCAGAAACCGGTCGCAGGAAGTCCCATGCCCATTTCACCTAGCAAATGCGCCTTAACGGAGGATCCAACTTCCCCCAGTGCACCCTCCTCGCCGAGCAAACGTAGACGCACCCAATCGCAGACGCATTACAGCGATCACAATCTCGAGGCGAGTCCGTCGAAGCGCCGCGTTAAACACATACTATCAGAACAAGAACGCTTGGAACCGAGCGCGAAGGGAGTACTGCTCTTTGGGAAGGGGACAAACGGTTCGCAGGGAAAGAATGCCTTCATAGACCTGGCGGATAGCGATGAAGATGATTTTGATCTGGCGGATCTGAGCATGCAGTCACCTCCAAAACCGCAGAGGACGAAACCTTTGGGTAAAGGCTTGACTAGTAGGACCGGAAGAAATGTCGTAAAGCCGCTATTGGCTTGATCGATAGCGTTGTTGCATCGCAGCACGGCGGTGAAGCTCGTCATTGAAGTTAAAGGTGGCCAGACTTATCATACGATACTTTTTACCATTATTCGTTCATCACCATTACTTATTCAGTAACATAAGTACATTCTTCAGATATCAACCTTTCATTATACATATATACCCCTACATAGCAGTAGCGGTTTCAACGCGAATGCGTCAATGTCAAGTTGCATTACTTATCTTTGAGAAACGCGAAGTGCGCTCCGTGTGCGACCCTCCACAAGTATCAAGTCCTCTAACCTCTCCAATCAATGTGACCGTATTATATCGTCTTGAACGTCCCCTTCAACAGCGTCTGTACTCAACTACTCATTGAAATGGCCAGTAGCAAGAAGAGTCCCGCGTCGAAAACGCATGCTACTCCGACTGCTGCTTTCCGCATCCAGTCAATACAGGCGAGTCGAGAGTTACGAGCCTGCTCGTGTTCACGCGCTGATCATATCCAAGGCGAAGGCGGGGAATGATATCGGAAAGGGTACCTTCCCTGCCCGTGTTCAGCCACGAACGTCAACAAAGGTGTCTTCAGCTCCTGCTGCTGAAAATTAGGACGAAAATCGCCAACTCAAGGCACTCGGAAATGATGGGAAGGGTTTACTACGCAGCGGTCCGTGAATTGACTCTATGGATCGAGTACTGGATAGTGACCGCCTTGCATAGTTCTGAATCCCTCGTTTCACTACGTTGAGTGTTGTGCTATTGAATCCGAGAAAGGTACAACAACAATTATAGCGAAATCCAGTAAACTAAGAAACAAAAACAAGTTATAACAGGCGTAATGAGAAGATAGCATAATTCCAAATCAGCGAAGCATTAAATATACGGATGGAAACGGTAAACCAAAGTATCATAAAGGTCCACTTAGATGATAAATTTGAGGTTCATATCCTAGTAAACGGTTAATAAATATTCCCATAGTGAGTCAAATGCAACATACAATATGATGAGAGCTGCCCAGCTGAGGTGTCTGGTGATATCTCCGGTAGGTCAAATTCCTGTTCAATGAGTGGGTATGTGTCGACGAGCCATCGAATTGGAGCAAAGTACGCACTTGACTTCACGCAATATTTGCTGATACGATTGATGTGGGTTCTTACTCATGACTTCGCAGAATGACTATTGTATTGTCAAGAGGTCTCTGGATCGTCGAGGAGTATGTGATGCGTACCCAGCTCATAGCACCGACAGCCACACCTCCTTTGAATGTATCTGTACTCTTCCGGCCATCTTTGCACGCAGAGAACGAGATCTGTGGAAAAGATTGTTTGCAATGAACAGAGGACCGTTTAATGGGAAAAGAGAAGGGAGAAACTCACGACATCAGCTGCTGAATTCCTTCGAGCCAAGGCCTGTTGCCTGACCTGAGGTCCACGCAATCTTCCGGATGGGGTATACTATGGTAGCAGAAAGGAAGAACGGTAAGTCAGAACAAACTCGAAGTAGCGGCTATTTCATATAAAGGCCCGAGCGAGGGACGCACAATGAAAGGCAAGTCTAAGGGCAAGCAAGCAAGATGTAAGTGTCGTCTGTGTCTTCAGTTCGTATATTCACTACCTACCGAGGACAGTTCCAGAGTGACAAGACTTTAAAGGAGGGTGATATTAGCTTTTGTCACTCACTGAAAAAAAAAAAACAATACTTACATCAAATAACGCCTAGGTTAGCTGCAAACTGAGCGGCTGCAGGAGGGCAAAAAATAATACAAGGATGTACGTACGGTCAACCTACAACCCGCTGGTAGCGGCCTGGCCTGCAATCCCAGTTAAAGTCATGTACGCTTCCGTACTGAGGCGGACACACCATAATTTTGAACAAGTCCTTTTAGCGAACGGTCAGCCGGAAACGAAACATGGATCAGCCTATCCACTTACATCGTCCAGGATGTGGCCTTTTTGCTGAAAGTCCACAGGAAATATTACTGTTTACAGCATGTAAGATCAGACAGTCACCAATCTTTCAGAAGATACTTGTTCACCTTCGTCCATGCCATCAATTTCATCGCCATCAAGGTCTTTTGTCTGGCCACCATGACCAGAGTCTGCAAAAAATAGATCCAAGAAAGTAAATACCGAATAATGGCGCTCAAAAATGAACTTGAACTAACAATGGAAAAACAAACTGTCACTGTAGTGAGCGCTTTGTACGAGCCAATGCATAGCATTAATCATGTTGCTTCTGGTTGGTCGTGAACGTGGATTAGGACTATCATCCGTCAGAAGTACGATATCTTCAGATTTGTAGCCATGGTTGTCTAAATCGTCAAAACCGTCAAATAAGGAAGGAACAAGAGTGTGTGTTCAGCAAACATACGAATAAGAAACTTGCGCATTGCCTTGGCGTCGTTGATGCATCCGCGCAGCTCGTGGCGCTCACCTAGCCTCATATAAGCGGACGCTTCCAACGAGATTAAAAGCGCATACCTATGTAGTTGATACCTATCTAGAAAACAGAGGAGAGGAGTCAGATGGTGAGGAACTTGGCCAGAAATGCTTACACAAAGTGCTTTCTTTCGACCAGTGCAAAGTGAATACTGGAATTTCGGATGAAATGGTGGATGTTCGATACGATGTCGCGGATCCGGTATTTGCTGATGATGGTGAGTCGCGATCGGAGCAGAGTGCGACTGGGAATGATGATGTCCAGAGCTCTCAATCCGAGGCGTATTATGGTGGTGATGATGACGGTTATCCGCGCTATGAGAATGTCGGTGATGAGATTTGTGGTGACTAGACTTGGTGATGAGCGCCGGGAAGTGTAAGGCTCTGTCTATATCAGGCGGAGGGTTCGAATGGTGATGATGGTGATGGGGAGGTTCAGCACTGACAGCACGGGCTAGTGGCACACCAAAACTAGGTCTATTCCGGCGTGAAGTTAATTTACACGTCCGATAGTAATGACAGGCTTACTCGTTCGGAGAGCCTCTGGAAGCGTCGAGTAACTGTCAGAAAGGTGTAAAGGAGAAATGTATCCGGCTTACGCGTAGGAGTGAACTGAATGATACACGGGCGGAACTCCGAACGCAGGCGCTGCAAGATGACTGTGCGCAGAGTAGTTTGAGGGTGCGGGAGTATGTATAGCTTGCCTATGAGCAGAATTGTGTGAGATAAGAGAATATACAAGCGTTCCAAACTCACGATCCAATCCTGTAAAGGGAATTAACTAGAGAATCCGGAGAAAAAAAAGGAAACTTACATCGGGGAGGGCATTGCGATATGATTGGAATACCCATGAGGATCCTTTTCACCGATATCCCACATCATCTTGGTATGCGCGCGCTTTAACTGAGAACTACGGGGATGGTGTTGGTTAGAAGACAAGGAAGGGGCCAGAGCTGTGAAAAGTACTAGTCACGTTGGATTGACACAAATGATAAAGCTAGATAACCGGAAAGGGATTGCTTGGGAAGACTGACGCTAAACTGGGGTCTGAATCTGAATTGAAAGACGCTCTCGCTTCGGCGGTCGACTTTGCAAGTGTTTCATAAGTAGTACGAGTCAAGAAGCTGGCGTCACGCGCCTATCGAAGGAATGAACAGCTGTTTCACTTTCAGTCGCGAGGAAGACGCGATCGGAAAGAAAGCGGGATTACAACAGCCGCTGGATTCGTCTTTCCGTGTTTCCAAGCTTTCCAGTAAGGACTCGACAAGGATGGTCCTCAAATCGACCAGAAATAGATGTATGCTGGTCCATAGTTTTGCGCTTGCTTCTTTCATAAGTACTTACTGGCAAAGCCCTGCGAAAGTACCGAAAGACGTTGAATAATGACATTTAAAGTAGGTTAGATTTTCGTCGGTTCCACTTTCTGCTTCTGAGGAGGAAATTGGACAGTAGATCGATTCACATGTAAAGTGAGTATTATATAGTGGGTATCATACATGAGCTTCAAGCGGATGTGATCTCGACCTTCTTTTCAGCTACCTGTGCTCCGTCAGACACAGCCGAAGATGTAGTTTCGGTGTTTTGTCCTGGGGAAGAATTTTTCGGTGTTGACCGCGGTGCGGAAGCACTTGAAGCAGTACCATTCTTGATCCTACTTGTGACAACTTTCATAGGACGCACATTAAAAGTGGATGTCGCAAACGAAATTTGCGTGCTGGAGAAGGCAGGGTAAGAGGACATGGCTTCCCTTATGCGCACAATGGCCTTGAGCGACGAGTAGATGTCAGCGAATTCAATGTTGACCGTTTTTCTGCGAGCAGGTTAGCAAACATGTTCGAGGAGATTAAAACTTGTTCTGCTTACTTTAACGAATTATAGGGATGACTGATGAGTGTGCCAAATTCTTCGCTAGTCTTCAAGATGCGTCGAAGCTGGACGTACGTTTTGAAGGTGTGATACAGTCAAGGTGCGGGAGACACCGGCACTGACTGCGATGCGAAGACTGGGGTTGACGGGGTTGGCAGGAGTGCTAGACCACGACACAGAAACACCACCGGTGGAGGTTTTGGCGGTGTTGAATGAGTCGAAAACGATTTTAGCCGCAGCAGGTTCAAGGAAATTGATAAACTATAGAGTGGGCATGACGAAAAGCAGAGTACAACATTAACATAAAACTTACAGCCTTCGCCGACTTTTCGTCAAATACAATGCTCCGAATGGCTTCACGGTTCAGGCTGGGTAGTCCACTTTGTATCCGCCTAATGATTTCACTAGATGTGATACCCTTTGGGAGACCGGTCAAAACCAAGTCGGTCTGAGCATTCCGGGAGAACCGAGGAGGGTTGGCTTTTCGGTCAATTCCGAAATACACCGAAAATCCATCGTACGATTTGTTGGCGCGAAGAAGCTGCAAAGCCTAATCCAAAGAACTAAGTGAAGATGTTTATAAGAAAAAAGCTTGCACGTACCTGCATAGCTGCATCAATAGACATAAAATGGACCACGGCTGAGCGGGCATCGGAGTTGACTTCAAAACTCTCGATAGCACCAAGTTCCTTCAGCTCGTTCTCCAGACCATTCGGTATATCCTTTCCATTATTAGAAGAAACGCGAACCACCCTACTCGCGCTTCTCAGCCCAATTTCTGCAAGGATTTCAACCGGTAAGGGTTTAGATGACCCATATTCGATTGAAACATCTTTTATCGAAGGTGCTCGAGGAAGAGATAGGAAATTTCGGGTGAATCGGGACGCGGTATGCGGGTCCAAAAAATTTATGACCAGCGAGTCGTTTGGTTTGGGAATGATATTGTGTATTGAGCCAGAAGGAAGGCTGGATATAACCTGTCTGACCTCCAGAGATGGTGGTAGCTGTTTAAAGACTACAGAGCGAGCATGTTTCCGCAAAACGCTCATGACAGTTGGAAGAAATTGGAAGTTCGCAAGCGCCCAAGCGTCTCAGCGCTAATTTTTTCCTTCTCTCCATCTCTTTCTCGTCGACATTAATACAATATAATATACTATAACAAACTTCAAGAACATATGATCTACGAACTGGTCCCTCCAGCCAGCAGCTCAAACATTTCTGCAGCATTTACGGGTTTGATTGCACGAGGAGCATGAACAATCCAACTGGCAGGCGCCTCTGTTTCCGTATCCTTCAGCAAGTCGTCCCATCCTTTGTCCCACATTCGGGAACTAGGTCGGAAAGAGCAATCTGCCATCATCATGTCGCCGAACTCGGTATTATCCGTGAGCCTTTCTAATTCCTCAGGAAAATGAGGATCGAAAGAGAAACTAAAACTATCGTCGCAGGAAGTAGAATCGGAGGTTGATAAAGATATCGTCGTTGCCAATTCCTCAGCCTGTTTATCCACTAGATCCTGGAAACGTGGTCGGCGAATTGGCTGCTGAGCCTTTATTCTCTCCTGTGCACGGCGAACGTAATCAATGCCGAGATCGTGCTTCACAGAGCTGGGAGAGGACGTATTGGTAGGATGCTCTGGCCCGGATACGGTGTGTTGAACAGCACACCTCTCTCTCGCAGCTTTGGCAAGACTATGAGTACCCTCGTAGCTGTATCCTGTGGCGTTCGACCATGGCGACACAAGGCTCCTGTTACCGTCACTCTCAGACGACGACGATCTGCTGGAATGGAATGATGATGAGCATGGCCTGGCGAAAGGATATCTCATGGCGCCTTCTACGGCAGCGCAGAGATTGCAAGGAATCGGTGATGTGTTGTAAATGACAGGATAATCCATAGCTGCAGCTCGTGCGTGCGCTGAAGGAAACTTTCTTTCATGCTCCTGTTTAAAGAGGTCGTCTCCCCAAGAAGCGAGCTATGTCGAACAACAGTCAGTTTTCATCCTTTCATGTGGGAGCGACTACTCACCTCATTGGCATTGGCAGAACTGTATGCGGCGCATTCGCTAGTCGCAGACGAGTATAGGAGCTCGCGTCCACCACTCCGGTATAACTCTTCACCAAAGCGAGCCTTGGTACCATCGATCTTCATGCCGAAAGCGACGCCAGGGTATATAGAAGCAATAGAGTGGATTTGGGTGTTGTACATCATGATGAGAGAAGATAGGATTAATAAAGTATGGTTTCTTGTGTTTTTGTTGTTTTTCGAGATTATTAAAGGAAGAGATTAGGTGGACCAGGAGAAGCAAACACGAGTCGTTAGATGGGAATGGATGAGACGATAGGAAACAGGCAATCTACGTCTGGAAGATCGTCGAGAGATGGTTCGGTGAAAGAGTCGAGGACAAAGTTGAAAGAAAGGCCAAGTCGTGGGTCAATTTATAGTCATCTGCTGCGTGGACAATGGGCCTTTATCATCAGAACCCTTTGTCCTTGTGGTCCTAGCACGTGGGCGCGTCCTTGGTATAGCAATTCGTGGATGATGACGGTGATGCTATTTGCCTGCTAAACGTTTCTCGTTTATAACTTATCTGCATCATACTGTAGACTCCGAATCCCATTAGTTGTCCCAGTCATACAAATTAGCTGGTGCGAGGAGTTCTTTTCGGTCCTCACTCAATGAAGGCTGTCGCTCCTTCCGCGATAATATTTTCCTTTCTGTCAAGCAGTTTCCAGCGGCCGACGCTGCCACTCAGGTGGTTGTTCTATACAAGGTAAAACTGGATTTCGTTTGCACCCCAAGCGGTCAAAGTGTATGTAAGCCCAAGTCGAAGATGTCTCCCTGATTATCTACTTACTCCCTTCAGTTTCTAAACGTCTTCTTAGTGCGCACGCGCAATGTCTTCCGTCTTCTTTCTTTATACATGTTCCCTTATTAACGCGCGTTTGCAGAAGTTTCTCAGCGAGTATGCTTGCGAATGTAGCGTATGATATGGTATTCGCTCTCCGCCATAAGTGCGCACTTATGGGCTCGGGACGTCCGAGTGTAAGTGATTGACATCTGGTCCAAGCTTGTTCAGTCATACTTGTACCGTACTCGGTGAGTTCCCCCCCTAATATTCAAGTTACAGTCAACTGAAAACTAATCTGAATCCTCACCCGCAAGACAAGTGCAAAACGGGTTCTTCGCGGCTCACCCGGAACCAGAACCACGACCAAGCCCACTCTTTCCTGCTGTACGATACGCCACCGTTGAAGATGAAAACGTCCCGGTAGCTGACGCCCCGGGAAACTCTCGTCCTTGCCAGTATTAGGACGGGCATTGCAGCCCGCGCTGACTCCCGCTTTCTGCTATCAACCTCCCACTCACCAAGTACACAAATAAATTGTCCTTTGATACCTTTGAATCTGAACGCGATTTCCTACACTAACCCAACACAAAGATCGAGCTGCGAAACCGGTGACCATTAATCAAGACGCAGTTTCTTGGCATGTTACGCACCAGAAGCAGCGTCCAATTCGATCTCAGCTTTGTTGTAGAACGGAGACATCTCCGTGACGGAAGTATGGACCGGAGCTGGACTAAGAGGTACAGATCCGCCTTAGGCCGTCATCTAAGTGGGATCGTGGGTTAGACAAATAGCTGGGCTAAGAGGTACAGATCCGCCTCAGGCCGTTATCCAGGTGCGATCGTGAATTGGGCGAAATAGCACGAATAGCAATAGCACCGTTGTGTTCAGAATATTTCAAGACGGCCTACGTTTTGTAAAATCTATAAATTGTTCTTTCTCTTTCTCTTTCTCTCCCATCAAGCTTCAGAATGCGTGTTCTTCTACTCTCTCTGGCACTAGCTTTCCCCAGCTTCTCTTCTCAATTTGCATTCAACGAGCAGTGGTCGACCTCGCTCGAACTTGAAGAATTCGAAAACACTGACTGGCAACACCATCGCTGGATTGCGCCGGGTGAAAACGATTTGCGTTCACCTTGTCCAGGCATGAACACGTAAGTCTCAATATATTTCCTGGATTACAACTGCTAGATTGAATAATGTAGACTCGCAAACCACGGATTTATCTCTAGAGATGGCAGAAACATTACCATTCCGATGGTCATTAGAGCTGTTGATAGTGAGATTCACGTCTTCTGGAGGATGAACACCTTTTTGACCTTCATTCTCATAGTCGTATACAACACTCCATCCGGCCCCGATCTCAATCTTGCGCTCAAACTAGCTCTTTTGACCACTGATGCCCCGGACAGTTTTACACTCGACGACCTTAAACTGCATGTGTTTCATGCTTCATGTTTCATTATCATCCAGCTCTAATCTTACCTCTACATAGACACGGCACCATGGAACACGACGCGTCCCTCTCTCGCTCTGACGAAAGCATCGGTGACAGCATTCACTTCAACTCTACCGTCTTTGCGACCATCGCCGAAGCAAATCCCGATTCTGACGTTTACGACACGACCTCTGTGGGTCAGGCTATGGAGGAACGTCTCGCGCTGGCGAAACAGGCGAATCCAAATTTGTTAAACACAGTCAAAGAACGCCATTCGCAGCTTCTTGAAGCAAGCTTGTTTCTCTCGGTCATGGGTGATGCAAGAACTGGCGTTGCGCCGAAAAAGTATGCAAGCATGCTCCCTCTATTAATCTCGAAAGCTGACGTCTGGTTACACGTAGGTTCGTCCATGTATTCTTCTATGAGGAGCGCCTTCCCCTTGTCGAAGGCTGGCACCGTCCATCCCACCCAACCACCAGTACCTCCTTGGCCAACATCATGGCTCAGCTAGATAAGGCTTCCCAAGCCAAAGGGCCTTGGATCCCCAGTTCGCTGATTACTTGCCCTTGGACCCGTCTACAGCCCGAGGGTCCAGAAGTGGTTTGGCCTCAGAAGTTGTGATTGTGCACTCTAAGTGTTCAATAACTGGTGTATTTTGCATTGTAATTCATCGGTTGCATTACCCGGTAGCTGGGTATATAGTCTTTCATTCTCGACGCGTCGTTGTCCAAAAACTACGCACTTGACACAACCTCCAGGACTTGTACTTATTGCATATTCAGAAAAATCTCATCACGGTCCTCCTTCAATTTCTGGTGCAAGTCCCTCCCCTGTCGATGAATACTGCCTTCTTTGACCTTGCGATATGCCGGAGGCCCATTCCTTGAGTGGGTCTTCTAAGATCTCTAAATTGATTCAGAGGGATGCTAACCAGTGTCATACTGGTTTCTACGTCGGATTCGGTGAAGCAAGTATACCTGTCAAATCCATCTGCAATGAAGTTGCTCATTGCCACAGTAAAAAAGCGATCCAACATCATATTCTTCTCACCAACACAAGCACGTAGCACAGTGAAAACTCTACACTGTTTTACTGGTTTACAGCGATCAAATAAAAAGGGTAACATCCCCATACTTCGCCTTTGGGGGAGGAGGTGGAGGCAATAATGATAGAGGTATGAGTTCGTTGTCCGAGTTATCAGGATCAGACTCTTCTTCTCTAAAAAAGAGCAGGTTCCTTCTATAGTAGGAAAGGGGACCTACAGTATTGCAATGCCCGAGGCCCAGGCAGGCTCTGCACACGCACATCGAGCCATCCGCGGAAACCCCAGCGAGTGACATGGGGAGGTTGATCAATGTAGGAGGTAAAGTTGATCATAGCAGCATGACTGGACTCGCGAATGCCAATGCCAAGCTTCGCTGAGCGCAAGAGGTTGAAAGACCATACGAAGCTCACTACTTCAAGTGAAGAAAACTGGCGCAGTGCATGAACCAGCTCATCCTATATTGTACATTGCTGTTAGTCAAGACAAAATAAAGATTGAAATAAAAAAAGTAATATACAAAACGGACAGATGAATTGTCATTGGCATTCCGAATAGTCAAAACCAAAATACTGGGGAATAATGAATACACAAGATGCAGAACTTGTGGTAATGTATCGGAAACCAATACATCCAACCCAGACATATGACACTCGCTGAACAGTGAAGGAGCTGGGGCTGAACCCGGGGAACGGGGCTGACGCGAGTAACAGAAAAGCCTTTGTTTGACATTGGTTTGACATATTATATATCACTCTCTGGCTATTTGTCTTTTGAGGAAATGGCTCGATGAAAGGAAAGATAGGATTAGGTTTAAAGACACCAGGCAGTCCCATTCCAGTAATGCAGATTTTCTTCAATAATGGATTCCCGCGAGCAAATTCAGAAAGCCATGAAGTTGTGATAGAACCATCATGGAGGGCTATTGCAAGTTCGCAAAGTCCACGCAGTTTTAGTGCTGCGAATGATTGCTGCTCTCCTCCACGTCCCGTTATATATAGAAGCCTGAATTGCACGCCATGCGAAATGCATGCTTTGAGCTTGGTGTCAGTAATGAGTCCATTGTAATTCGCATGAAGTACATCAAGAATGAATTTCGATAGGTCCGATGAGCCAACGAGTATTTCTGGTGAGAAGTGCAGCGATTGGTCGGCAAGGATGACAGTGGAGACGGGATGGCAATTTGTAGCAGTGAGCAAACGCATATTAAAATAAATCTGTTTCCAGTTCATCTGCGAAAGGTTTTACAAGAGAGGAAGCAGTCGGCAAACTATGTTGAGATCTTCAGTCAATTTGGAATAGTAACTGATGTCGAGTGATCTATATTCATCAGTTAATTACCAAGTGATCCCCGGATATACCTGGCGCGCATACCTAATAGAAAGCGCAAACGCTTCCTTAGCAATATACTGATCTTCGAGTCTCTCCCAGTCTCCTTTACCCGTTATCTCGATGAAAGCAAACTCGTCGCAGTTGGCGATTGGCCATTGACAGAGGGAGAAGCTTGGTTGTTGCATATTTCAAGCGAAAATGGGGTAGTTGAAGCTCGATAAAGGATACAATACCAATACATTCCGCAATAGCATGAAGAAGCTGAGAGTCGGGGATAAGGAAAGGTGACGCGTGACGTCACTGATGTCTATAGCTCTTCTTTCGTTGTCTCCCGTAGTCAGACTCAATATAAGTTGTGACGTTGAAATAGTACAACTTTAATATAGAGTCTGCAGTCACTCGCGCCGTGTTATCCCGTGTGAAAATTTTTTCTGAAATCCAAATTTGGACGAAAATCACGTGTCTACAGCAGAGGCATTAATTTCAGTCCGAAGGATTCAAATGTCAATTGAATTAGCGCATTTCTTCTTTTACTTCAACAAAATGAGTGTGTGGATACACCAATAATAGGTGAACTATCCTTCCGAATCTATGTAGCAGCGCTGCTGGCTGTTTGCAGAAAGGCCTGGACCCTGATCTATGACGTTACGTTTAGGGCTCTTCACCGTATCCGTACCATACGGTGTACGGACGGTACGGTGTCCAACCGTACCGTACCGTAAGCCCTTCAGGAGTCCCGTACTTAGCCGTACCGTTACGGCGTAATACGGCGTATACAGTACTTGCAAGGAATTTGTGATTTCTGGAGTCTCCTACTACAGAGAGCACTTTAATAGGACTACGATTGATTAAATATTACTAAAATAAACCCTCTCGAACAATTCTACTATTTTTTAGGGTGTCCTAGACGTGTGTGACACTGGTCACTTCATGTCACATACTATCACACGTGCATACCGCAACTCTTATTCATGGTTCTTGGTCACTATAGCACTTACTAGTAAGTATTAAACACTTAGAATCCTTGATACATGTAAAATATATACTTTGCACAGTGTCTTCGTTGCAGATGGGTGCTTGAGAACACGTGACTTAAAGGTACCGTCCGTATTCCGTATACGGCCGTATTTTTCCCGTACCGTACCGTGGCAAAAAATCTGGTCCGTAAATACGGAAAAATTCTCCGTGCCGTATACGGTACGTACGGTGAAGAGCCCTAGTTACGTTGAAGCAGCACTAGAAAGAGTAATGCTCAAATACAAGCTGAAGTTGGGCAAGTTTCTGGCGCAGTTGGGCACCATTATTTAGAATGAGTTGAAATACGTCCCTTGACGCGTCAGAAATATCGAGTACACGAGAAGAACATTTCACTAATTAGTTTTGGACCAGATCTAGACCCAGCATATGACCTGCACATGACTCGAAAATCGCAGTACGGCTTCGGCCCATCAACAAAAATCAGACTACTTCTTTCGCTTCCACGACAACTTGACGAATGACATCGAAACACCTCATCAATTCGCCCTCGTCGCTAGTTATCGATGCCCTTGAGGGCCTATGTGCGCTCAACCCATCGTTGAGACTAGACAGGGAAGCGAAAGTGTTGTATCACCCCACTTCTCAGCCAGTCTCGCTCATCTGTGGCGGTGGCGCTGGACATGAACCTCATCCCGCCGGATTCGTTGGTCGAGGACTGCTCACAGCAGCAGTGTCTGGTAACGTATTTGCAAGTCCAAGCGGTAAGCAGGTCAGAAGAGCTGTTGAGCTGGTTCATCCGCACAGTTCTGGCGGTACCCTGATCATCGTCAAGAATTACACTGGGGACGTGTTGAACTTTGGCCTGGCCAAGGAAGGTTTAGGCTCTGATTCGGCTCGGTTCGTAAATGTTGCAGACGACGTCTCTGTACCCAGATCCCGTATCACACTCGTCGGGCGTCGAGGATTGGCTGGGACAGTTCTAGTATACAAGATTGCTGGAGCGCTCGCAGCAGAAAATGGCTCCATTGATCAGGTGGAAGCCATTGCTCAATTTGTCGCCAACAATCTTGTGACTATCGGTGTAGCGACGGGCCACTCACACGTTCCTGGGACTGGACCACCGTCGTCACAGGATGCATTAGCCTCGGATGAAATCGAGGTGGGGATCGGTATCCATAACGAGCCTGGTGTTCTCCGGCTCAGAGGGCAAGGAGGGAATCCGCCTTCTCTATCTGAAATTATGCCGAGATTAATCACGATGCTCACAGCGACGAAAGACGAAGATCCCGAACGGGGCTGGGTCGACTTTTCTCCTGGCACAGACGTCGTGCTACTTGTGAACAATCTCGGAGCTATGTCCCCGCTTGAGCTTTCCGCTGTGTGCCGTGACGCCAGGAGTGCTGTAGAGAAATTGAAGGGATTGTCTGTTAAAAGAGTTTTGTGTGGGACGTACATGACGAGCTTGAATATGCCTGGATTCTCGATTACTTTGCTCAAGCTTCCTTCGAAATCAAGTTCGGATTCATTCCCATCGCAGGATCTCTTGCTCTCCCACCTTGATGCACCAGCTGAAGCTCCTGGATGGGGTTGGGTCTCTCAGAAACCTCCGGTGTCATTGAATACTCAAGTGACGCAGTCGACTTCATCCGACAAACCTGCTACTTCGTCAACATCCGTACTACCTTCCATCGTCGTCGAACCCATCCGTCGCGCCTGCCTAGCCCTCATCAGTGCTGAGCCCGAGTTGACAAGGATGGATACAATCGCTGGGGACGGAGATTGTGGATTAACGTTGAAAGTGAGTCTTCACGATTTAATTTCTTTGTTGGTTGTTTTGCCTTCATATCTATCGTATTTTATCATATCTCGCTTTTAAAACCATGGTTTATACAGGCTGGTGCCGAGGGCGTCTTATCCTTCCTCTCTACTGGAACCATCACAGGAACCGATCTCGACTCTGCAGCTGCAACTGCCGCTGTGTGCAGTGCCATCGCTGGTGTAGCTGAGGATCGGATGGGCGGGACGAGCGGGGGTTTATATTCGTCAGTGCCTACTGTTCTGTTTCCTGATTTTTTAAACTTAATTGCACACTATCTAGGATATTCTTCTCCGCTCTAGCACAAGGCCTGCGACTCCGCGCCGAGTCTCAGTCTCTTTCAACCTCGCTATGGCCTTTAGCCCTCCAACACGCCCTAACAAAGCTTTATACCTACACCCGTGCCCGCCCACCGTCCAGGACGCTCGTAGATCCGCTTGATGCGTTTGTTTCTACGCTCGTCTCATCGTCTGCGTTGGGTACACCTATAACCTTTGAGAAGGCTTTCGAAAAAGCAGAACAAGCTGCGCGCGCGACGAGGGGGATGCAGGCTAAGGCTGGGAGGGCAGTATATGTTGATATTGGGGAAGGAGAGCAGGCGGGAGGAGGGGAAGTGGAAGAACAGCCTATGGACCCTGGCGCTTGGGGAGTCGTTGTTATTCTTCGAGCCTTGGTCTTTGGGGAGAAGTAACAGTGAACACACCAGACCTTCAGCGGTTCATAAGTTTCAAGTCCGTGTACATTTAGCTTTTTATGTATAATCAACGATCCCCTTGTCGGCGATTCTACTGCAAATGAGTGGGGGCAGAAAAAAAGAAATAAAAAGCATCCAGGGACTGATTCCCAAGCAAATAGTGATGTAAGCTCCTTCCCATTAGCGCCAACATCTAGCAGGTCATCAGTGGGTAAATATTAAACCAAATACATGGATGTTAGCAACTAAATCATTGTGATATTGGCGTTGGGTGCACAACCGGTACATCTATTTTCACATCTTCCTCAATGAAGCAAATCGAAGTTTAACACTGGATTTTTATTAGAGCTTATTAGCAGCGCATCGTAAAGTACTTTGACTGAACGGAAAAAACGCCAAGCTTTTACCAAAGATAAAAATCACACATATTGATTCTCGCTGGGCTGCCACTCCATTTGCAGGCTGAGATTATATTAAAAATAATTGCAGATTGTTTTGTGGAGCGACTTTACGATGCGCTGCTAATAAGCTCTATTGTCAGATTGAGATACCTACTAAAACCATCCGCACACATATGGTACTCATTTTTTAAATTTCGTTTTCATGTATGGACATTATCCGTTAGAAGAGATCTAGATTGGGTACTGTAGTACTTGGTTGAATTGTTTTTTTTTGGTGTTAGGTCAGGCTAGGGAATATGCTCGATGAGATTTAACGTTGGAAAACTGAGAGCTCCTATCTGAGTCATCAACCAAGCGCAGCGCCTTCCTTCCTTCCTTCTATTAAACTCCTATCGAATTCTTCAGACTGCTGCTGCGGAAATACTCGAAAACGAGGCGTCTTCAACGTCGGTGAGTCTTCTTTAACAGTCAACTGACGTTCCAAGGATGTTTGCAGAGGTGGCAAAGTAGACACGTCGCTGATATACCCGCGATACGCAGCTTCTTCTGAACTATAAATGCTGCTCCCCAGCGTCGGAGAATATTCTGGTCCACGACGTGAATCGCTTCTAGCTATCCATCGCCATTGCCTACTGGAGGAGCTGAACGAGGATGAAGTTGATATCGGGCGTGGACCCGTAGCCGGTGGCACAGTTACATCAAGTTGCTGAGCTAAAGGTTTTGTGAAGCCGTCTGGGCTTATTGAGATGCTGCCGCGCATCCTGATTCGTTTTAGATGAAGGTCGAGAGCAGCTAAGAATATTCCGAGGCAGAGAATAATCGAAAGGACCGAAGTGGTGCCAAAAAACGGCCAAGAGAGGAAAACGAGGCGGTAAGTGGGTTCAATGAATATGAGATCCAGGCCGATCACATATACAAGCGAGACCGTGAACAGCAAGGGGTAAAATCGGGAATGGTCTTGCCATTGAGAGGCGTATCTTAGCTGTACCAGTAGAAATAAGCAAAGCAGAACGCGAAAATGAAGCGAAATAACATTCTTACCTTGATCAGCCATGGTATGAGTACCTGTACCGAACGAAATAAATCAGTTGAAATGCTTCTGAGTAGGCAAGACAGCTACCAGAGCTTCAATGAAAGCCAAAACCTTGTATAGCTGAACATGGTTCGCCAGATGTGCGCTCACACCCGTGAATAAATCGTTGAGCCACAAGCCGAGGGGCAACATCACAAAAAACATTGAGATCTGGAGGGTTGCATGGAGGATGACGAGGCGACGGCCATCCAAAGTTCTGAATAAAGCGCGCTCAGCTTGCCAATCCGATGACTAGAGATTGAAATCAGCTTTCTTGTGTAAATAAAGACAGCAACCAACGTACCGTACGAAGTTTGCATGCGAGACATATCAAACCTACTAGACACAAGCCACTCAATGCAATACTGGGTGCTTCTAGCATTATTTGTCGCGTCCAGATGTTTGGAAGTACTGAAATTCCATCACAGGCTGCGTTCGTAATTCTGTCGACCTGCGCCTGAAGACGATCCGCATATGCGACTCGAAATATAGACCAGACAAACTGGAACAGGAGGCATACAAAGATTGTTATAGTCCCCGAGATACTCCGACAATAGAGTGCGAAGATCATGATGCAAAATACCCAGCACTGGAGTAAAACGAGTGCAATATCTTCCCGGGTCGCGTTGTCGAGTCTGAATGTGTATTAGTCTACAAGAGGGAGTTGTAGAGTGAGAGAAAGGGCATACAAGTAGGCAGGAAACTCGAGCGACGTGACACAGGTCGTTGACAGTGAATTCGCATTCTGGGCCAATTCTACCGACACAACATCATCCCGAAAATCGTGTCGTCCTCCCGGTCGTCCTCCCTTTCCTCCTCCTTCAACCACAACAGTCGTCTAAAGAGCAGAATCAGCTATTTGCAATGTTATAAATATCTACTTCTAACATACCTGAACGCTTGAAGCGGAAGTAGTAGAAGTGGTAGGAAATACTATTGAAATACTCTGAGCAGTGGTCGGACTTGCTACCAGTGAAGCAATCGAAGATGATGATGCTGACAATGACGAGAGAGTTGAGATAGTAGGCAAAGAAGAAGAAGTAATTGTTTGTGGTGCTGGCGCTGGCATGATAGATGGGAGTGGAGATGGACTGGATGATGGTGTTGGTATTCAGCATCGGGGATAGCGTTTCGCAACCACTACGAGACGAGCATAACAGCAACGACTGTCCTTCAAGGACAGGTAAAGAGAAAGAATCAAGACCACGATCGGCCAGGACTTGGTGTACAGCGAATGATGAAGACCTATCCAGTCCGAAAATCGTAAGACGAAGGGCTAATTGAGCGCCAAAATACGCTAGCGTAAGCGTATACAGGCCTATCGTGAATGATTTCCAGATCATCTTCTAGTTGTCTCCAAATTAAAAAGTGCCAGAAACATCGAGCATATGGAAAACATACCTAGACGAACAGGTTGAAGATTGAAAGGTCCTACCGGGCTGATCTTCTCATACCCGATGAGACAATGCACTGTGGTTGAGTAATCCAGTTCATGGCCTAAGCATGAACTCTGCGTCGATCCCTTCGACGTTGCATGATTCTTGTGATGGAGACGATACAACAGTCGCTAGTGTTACCCAGGTGAGAGTATCCGACGTCTTTGCTATAAGGAAGCGGCAAAAATTGCGAAGCATCACGACTTTTTTGATTGACAGTGAGGAGCATCAAGCCCGTTTTTCCAGCATCAGGTTAGAAGCTGTTATAAAGACTGAAGACCAAGCAAAAGAATCAACGGGTTGATTTGGTTGTCGTAGAGAAATTTCGGAGAGCGCTTAGATTGCAGACTATCTTATCGTAAGCGCTAACATCAATGAGAGCGCTAGCTGGATGAACAACGACACGAATCTTTCCATACTTGCCAAGAATCATCATCTTATTTGCGTCTGCAACCTCAAGACCTCAAGATCCGACGCTTTTCTGGTAAATGCTATACAAATTCGTACCATCTTCTTTTTGTTTCAAGGCATCTTCAATGAACTAATCTCACTTGATCAAACTCACTGCTCACTCCAAGCTCACTCAGATCTTGGTAAACTAATAAGATTAATATAGCACATCTATCACAGGTTCCATGGCTTTTTCAACTCTTCTCCTATCCCTTCCCTATCCGCTTGGCTTTCAAGATTCGAAATTTACTTCGCGGTGCTACGAGGTTGAATACTGTGAATTGTATCATGCATATTCATCGTCGACCCTTCATCACCGCGACACCCGACTGCCCCAGGTCACTTATGGCACTTATGGCGACCTTCCCTTGGGCGCGGCTCCGATTGATGTGTAATGCCTTTCGTCTTATCAAGTATGTTCCCTTCTCAATCATGCTGTTTGCGTGTTGATCGCTCTAGACGTCCACCTTCGCTATGAGTCGCCTATGCTACGAGATATGTCTGATGTCGACTCGTAAATCAGATCATCAAATACGAAGCTACATTCCAATTGCCTGCGCCAATGTTACCGTTTGTTCGTTAGGATATCAGAGTAAGATGGCTTGCTCTCAGGCTTTTTCTTCAGTGCAGTCGACTCGTATATCTCCTCCCACTCCTCCCACTCCTCATCAACTTGTTCCTGACTGAATGTCTCCCAGTCCTTCTCATCCTCAAGAAATATCACTCGTCTTACTCCTTTGACGACCTCAAAATCTTTCGCTATCCCTGAAATCAAGGGCCGTTTAGCTTTATTGCAACGTTTCCACAAAGACTGTATACCTTTGGGCTTTGCAGGTTTAGCAATGTCAAGAAGAGATACGACGTGGGCTGCCTGTTCCCTCTGTCTGCTATCGCCGCTCATAGCATCATCATACACCTCTTCCTCGCTGTCCGAGCTGTCGTCGTATGACTCGAATCCATCTACGTTTTCAGGGCATATAAACGAATCCGCATTCCACCTCACTCCATCCATCCGACCGGGATTTCTACGGTCTGTTGCTGAAACCTTTTTTCCTGGAATAGATGAACAGCTAACTATGACAGCATCGCTATGGGACATGCCAGCTGCTAGACATGTTCTTTTCCAAGCCTATATGCGTAAATTATGAGACGAATTTAATAGCAACTAAAGTTCTGGGGCTCACCTTCTTTGTGGCTTGAGGGCTGTATTTAGTCTGGGAGGATCTGGTCATCGTGTATCGTTGGTGATGGAATAGAATGAGGAGTATTGGGATGGTACTTATTCGAAGGGTTGATCTTGGTTTATAATGGACTTGGAAGAGTCGGAATGAGTAAAGGCAGTTATCGTTCGAGTCAAGTTCAGTTGTATGGTATATTCATATCAAAGGCTCCGATGGGTAAGCTGATGGGAAATCGCTTGCACGTCGCGAGTCATCCTATGAGAGTCGAGACGTAGCGGTGCCGGTAGGCTCCCATGCCCATGATTGTTCACAAATGCGATTGAGGCGACAATCACCAGGACGAAGCAAGCAAGAATTTCGAATATCGACAATGAAACAGTATATATACAGACAAAAGGTAGCGACAAGGCAGAAAGTAGCAAATACACACAGGATATAAGTGATACAACAAGATTGGCCTGTCAAGCAAATAAATCAACATCGAAGAAAAGCAAGTGTATGTACAGCGGCGGAATTTCAAAGCACTACGAGTTCATTACAGGAGAAGGCTTGGGTCGCGCGCCCTTTGCGTCTTTCGCTTATGCTGTCCTCGACGAGACTCGGTTGGATATGTGCACAGCAAATTCCGTCTAGCGCACTGGCTATGTAAAAAATTAGACTAAAACACATAACAAAGAGAAATAAGGATACCCACTTGCAAGTTCCATCGTGGCTTCCTGGTAGTGGTCTACCGCAGGCAATCTTTCGTTCCCTACAGAAGTGACAAGCTAGAGTCTGCTTCCTCGGTGAGTCACCTCGACGGGTCGGACCAGGGACAGAGGATCGCGAATCGGGCTGATAGAAACGAGCATCTATGGGCCGGCGATCTTGAAGACGAGGATAGCCTTCGTTAAAGTCCTGTACATGAAACGCGTGACTCATTCCACCGTCGCCAGTAAAACACGGACCCCAAGGCTGAGTATTTGCCCCGCCGGAGGGTAATGAGGTATAGGTATCAGGGTAAAGAGGATAACGATCGACGGAGGCAGCGGCTTCAGAATAGCCAGTGTAGGAGACTGTAGAGGTGTCGTCGGCCTGTAAATGAGGAGGCAAAGGTAGATATAGCTCCTGTGAATATTCCTGATGCAACGGTTGTGGGGGTGGCGATGGATATTTTACAGTAACGCAGTGCTACAACAAAAATCAGAACTATCTCGAATTGAAAGAGAGGACAAAACACCCACTGGATCATGAACAGGGGAATTACCATGTGGATAACCATAATATGTATTTTGTGGGATGTTGAAATTCATGGTAGAGGCTAAGCGAGGTGAACCCGTGCGATAGGATGCGGTTGAAGCGATGGGATGAAGACTTTCCAGACTACAATGTCGTCCTGAAGAGAAAACTGGATTGAGTGGTGGATTTTCAGAAGGGTCGTAAAGTTCAGAGACGTAATGACGATCGTGGGCTTGATTCAGAGAGTGATTAATACACGAGGAATATTTGGAGGAAGGATCCGCCGTCATATGCGATTTGACATCGAAGGAATCAGCGGGGAACTTGGGAAAAGGTCATCAGCTCATTTAGGATCACCATACGAAGAGGAAAATGATAATCACCGAGCTCGAGCGTACTGGAAGAAAACAAGATGGTCAGGAAAAGCGAAAAAGAGACTCCATAAACACACTAGGCTGCTCCGGGTTAGACGCCTGCACTACGCCACATTCGAATTGGAAGTTTGACCGGCTACTCAGAGTCATCGTTATTTCTTCGGGATCGGCGTGAATATAGTCAAAACGGCGTGCCGATAGCTCAGAAGCTGACGCGCCGCCTCCAGGTTTTGGAATTTGAGCGAGCTCGCAGTAGGTTGGGGAGATAAATAGGTCGATGCAGGGTTGGACATAGTAGCTGGGACGGCGAAGCGAAGTCTAGGAAATTTTCTGGTGGAAAGTAGAACAATCATTGAGAGAAAGACCGAACTCCATTTAAGAAAAAAGGGTAGTCAACGTACGTACATGTCCTTGTCTCTGGATTCGCGCTAATCACGTGAAGAATGGACCTACAACAACCGGGAAGAACATATAGAAGCAGTCAGCTATGCTACTGTACTTCAACAACAAGCAAACAAGCAAACAAAAAGATCTTGATTATTCTGATCCAAGACGACGAATCGTTTTATGATTTTCGATGCATTGCAATAAAAGTCACGTACGTCTATGGATGACTCGATGACTTTTGACTTGAATCTCCCGATCAGTTGGCAAACTTGAGCGCTTGAGCGCGCAAGCTCCTAGGTTTTCTGGAAGAATTTATCTTGGAAACATTATTATTCTTTCACGCTTGGCAAGGAGAAGATCGTAGCAAGAAAGTCGATACATAAGATTGTGATGGAGTTCCGCTGATGCATATGATAGTATCCTACCAAAGTCTCAGTGGGTCGTTCGTTGCAACAGACTGGCTTACTTTACGACTTTTCCCCTAATATCATTCGAATCAACCTGTTGAGAAGCAAACAAGTACAAAGGAGAGTCAGAAACTATGTAGGATTGCAAAACGAGTATCAGAATCGTTGTGCGTAGAAGAAAGACGCTTTGAGCGCATTCGGATTGAGGATCACGGAAATTTCCGTGATCACAATAATTCAATGTAAACTAGCTATGAGTAGCTTTGACCGGTCTTCAAAGTCAACTCCCTCGTCATTTTAATTTTAGATAGCCCGCGTATTAGAGCCACGATGCTGAAAACATTTAATTAAAGTGCTCTAGTACTGGTTCAAAAACTGACCTGATGCGTCTGATGGTAGTAAACATACGGTACCGCTTCACAAAGTACTCCTGGAGATAGTTTCGCAACAGCCCCCAGAATTCTTAGCAATGAAGTTGCTCTTGTACTACTTCAGTACATCCAAGCTCCATCTTCACCAAATTAGATGGCACCGATAAACTCGAAATCGCTATTTCAATATAACTTATCCTCAATTTTTTTTCACGAATTCATGAATCACAACCACATTCTGAATTGAGTGAATTTGCGGCGCTGGAATATACGTAAAGAAATTACAGACAAGGATACGGCCTATCCGTGCATTGAATCCCTGAGATTCAAACAGCGTCTGAGGTGATTAGATTCAATTACTCTACATAGAAGTTCAAGTCGCCAATCCTACTTATATTTTCTTTATTTAGCAACTTTTGAATACATTGGACGATCTCCCTTATAGCTGGTAAGAGAGAATGGTTACAGAGAACCGGTCTTGAAGTGCATCAACTTGCTACCCTTGCAAGCCGCCGCAACCAGCGGTGATGATCCGCCAGCATATGCTGAGCATATATATTTTGGCAAGCCCCGACTCGCTGGTATCACTCCATGTAAATCAGATATGATCTCAACAAACCCTTGTTCTCTGATTGTGGTAGGGTGTAGGTCGACTGAATTACGGCCGCACGCAGGACGAGGTTGTATCGTCCGAAATATAGTATCCCGAAGATTCATAAGTATAGCAGAGAAGTCAATAATGGCTCACAAAAGAACATGAGAAAGTCCGAAGCATTTGCGCCAAAATTGCGATTTTCATTCTTAGTACCCACCTTGCGCCCATCCACTGTTCGCTCCACATCGAGTTCGTATCCATTCAATAGGAAGCATTTAAATTCAGCAGATTGACTTAGCCGGACATTCAATACAATAACATTGGTACTCGTGTTCACGAAGCCTCCGGAGAGACGAGAAGATATCGGGCCCCCGAGGAGTGATGGAGCAGCGAAACTGTCTGGGGAAGCTGGTTTCCAATCATTAGCTTAACAATAGTACTATTAGAACATACTAGCTTACCAGATGAGCTCATCTGTGTAGTCCCCCTCAACGTGGATATCATTTCCTTCAAGATCTTTAGCCTTTTCGAGACGGAGAGTGGCAAGGATAGAGACGATTGCCATCCACACCGATGCATCAGCTAGATAACGCCCAGAACATATCCTGAGGGCTATATGTGAGCAAAAATAATATGAACAGTGGGATTCACACCTTCGTCCAAATCCGAAAAGCAAGATGTCGTTGATACCGCTGTTCTCTGAGCTCAGGAACCTCTCTGGTCTGAATTGGTGGGGCTCTTCATATTGTGTCTCATCACGAGACATCGCCCTTTGAAATGATGAAAAAGTTCAAGGACTACCAAAGACCAAGGATCGGTTCTTACCAAATATTCGGGTAGATCGTCGTGCCTACACGACATCGCCGATGAGCGCTCGAAAGACGGCGCTATAGGTATTCCTTACCTTGAGGAATACAATATCCATTGTAACAATCTGTTTGCATTGCTCTTCGAGGGGTACCTAACCCGCACTATTGTCAACACATGTACCGAAAAATTTGTTGGAATGCATATACCCAGAGGAACAGGAGGATACCATCTCATCGTTTCTCGATACACAGCTTCCACGTAAGGCAAGTTTTCTCGATCAGAGAATTCTGGCAGACGTTCCGCGCCTATAACACGGTCGATCTCCTCCTGCGCTTTAGCCTGAATATTGGGGTTCAATGTCATAGCTAGGATAAAGGTAAGAATAATTGATTTAGTCTGTCATCATATGCGCTTTAGCAAGGCTCCTGTTCACAACGTCCAAAGCTCACTGTGGCAGCACCAGCTTGTTATGCAAGTCAGCAAGATCATAAACCTTATTTAGTGAACCTACCAACATAGCCCGTTGAAGCCATATTTCGAATAACGTTGAGCTTTTCGGTATAGTCGGGATCATCCTCCAACAGTTGCTCAACAAGATCTGCCACCAGAGACGTTGCCTTGCCGCTCATCTAAGTACAAGCAAACCATCAAGTACTGTAACACCGTCTGAACCGATTAAATCTAACTTACCTTCTGCTTCATCGCAAAATTGAACGGTCTAGTTTGCGCTTCCTCGGTGTACTCTCGGCTCAGGTGAGCGATTTGTTTAAAACCACACCCAGGAGCCCACGAAGGGAAGTACCTCGCAAATGGTAGTTGGCTGACAGGGAACTTCCCTGGTGCGAGAAGGATGCCACGCATACTGGAGGCTTTCTCGGCCACCTCTATGAAAGGGTCGTTCGTTTGTTCGATGTCATGTCCGTACATCGTTGACATGATGATAGCCCCTGTTGCCCTAGTATTGCGAAACATATCAGAGTGAGGTTGGACTGAAAATGCTCAACCTACGTCGAAACGTGCTTGTAAAAATCCTCCGGGGTATGCACAAGATTTAGCACAAGATCATGGATTTTGCGCTTTTGAACTGGTTGAAATTTATGGACCACAGTGGGCCCGAAATTTTGCTGGTATAGTCTGCGGTGCTTGCGCAAGCTATTATTATAGGGCATACCTCCTGGATGGACTCGTAGAAAAGAGGGATTTTAAATATGAGATAGTGTTGCACCAACCTACGTTAAATTGCCAACCTCCTCTGGGTGCGTATATCAGATAAATATCAGACGAAGATGTAGCAGTCACGCACAAATCGTCCATCATCGAAAAAGTTCTGTCGGAGTAAATCTGGCCACGCCTTTCCAAAAGATCACGGGCAGCATCCACGCTGTTGATAATCACCACATTTCCTTGGCCTGCAATTCGAAGTCCTAGCAATGCACCTTTTAATTGATGAAATGTTTTGAGCGGGGGTGCTAATTGATCACGGCTACTACCACGTACCATATTTCTCTGCCCAATCTGAATATTTCAACCATGGCTTTTTAACAGGAATATTGAGCGTATTTCCTGTTAGAAAATCCCGTTGAGGGCCAGGAGGGAATGGAGGATACTTCGAAGAGGTAGAATAGTGGTAGTGAAAGTAAGATAAAAGCAAGATAAAAGCAAGGCAAAAGCATGGGTCATCGACAAAAGCATTGTACCGGGAGCAAGGAAGGAATGCAAATTCTGGATAACGCAAGTATAATACTGTACTTACTTTGGAGCTTATTAAGATAATAAACTTAAAATTTCGTGACTGTCATACGTGATAGCTATAAGCCTATGCTATGTGGGATTCCGGAGGTTCGGACGCGAATAATGTCTCCTGTGGAAGAGCTTATTAGTCTTGCTAACCTGGCAACCAATCGGTGTCCCTAGTGCTTACCGGAGGGAGGCAATAAGCAGAAAAGCACACGTATTCACCAATGCAACTTACTAGTACTAGGGAATCCGCATACCAAATGGGAGAGAGAAGGAGGTTCATCAGGCTCCACATAAGCTCCATGATGGAGCTATATATTCGGGTATTCGAAGCTGCAATTGAGACCAGACAGAGATACTGTACGATGCAGCCCACATCACCTGTGAGGTAAAGATTCGGACTCGGATTCAAGACGCCAGTCAATACGACCAAGAGATATAGATTCTGCTTTCCGAAGGCCGCGTTAGTTCGAGGGAAGCGAAAAAAAGAGGAGATCAAAGCGAATAATCGCGGACTTGACAATCCCAGGCTCACCCTCCGAGGCGTCATATGTGGCGATTGGATGCATAAATGACCCGAAAACGGAGAAACTTTTACACAGTATAAGTGGGTGGAATTTGATACGCGGATTAAGGGAGGTAAGTAGGGTACACAGCGATTATGAGGAGTGATAACGCAAATTATAGCCGGGTAAGAAAACAGGAACAAAGAACAAAGAACAACAGCGTAGCGAACAAAAAACATGCAGAACAATCAGAAACGTTCAAAAAAATGCAAACAGTGGACGGAGAAAAAACAAGGTAAGACAGGCCGAGACGATCACCTCAACTTCTTGTGCGTGTCCCTAGCCGCAGCCTGCATTTCCAGATACTTCATCGTATCATCCTTCCCATTCCCATCACCCCCGTCACCATCCTCATACCCGTAAATCATCCCCCAAACTACCAAATCAATCTCCCTCCTCAACAAAAGTTCCCTCAATCGCTCACACATTTCCTCCTTCGTTCCACCAGTGAATATCTTGACGGGCGCTGGTCTCGTCCCACCGACGACAGGGTGTTTATTCGCGACTTCTGCGTGTGCCTCGAGGTTGCGCTGTAGCGCTGCTGCGGAGAGCCTTGAGCATAGAACGGGAGAGGTGATCAGAGGCGGTTGGGGATGTAGGAGGTAAAATTTGGGATATCTAGAAGGTATCGGTCACTATAGGTTATCAGATAGGATGGACGGCGTGCAACTAACCGTCGATATACTTCTCGCACGCCTCCGGGATCTCTATATCCACAACTCTTTCCTCCCTTTGAATGAGCCTAGCCATGCGACGCAAGCCGGGCATCGCCACACTTGTTCCTACAAGCCCGAGAAAACGCAATTTGGAGGTGATGCACAGATTCAGAGCTGGGACGGTGTCGTCGGAGATGCAGGGATTGTAGGATAAATATAGGTGGGTAAGCGTAAGTTTGAGAGCAACGAGATGGTATACCCTTAAGAAAATATATGTTAGCCCAGGTTAATGAAAAAAATGCGATATTCACCCTTCGTCGCTTATACCAGTATTCTTCAACCAAAGCACCGCAAGTCTCGGTAGGCCGACCAGCTTGACGAGGTTCATGTCCGAGATGGGAGTATTGTTCAATCTAAGCTCGGAAAGAAAGAGGAAGCTATGAGGGCGGGCGAAGACTATCAAAAGGAGAATATATTAGAATCAGAGAACCAGGCCGTCGAAGAAGGAAAACGCGCTCACCATCCCAAATAGCTTCACCACCCATATTCAGACCACCTTCCTCCGAAAGAGACGCGGACAGATCAAGACGGGTTACTTCAGACATACGGAACACGTTGATGATGCGTTCGTTTAGGAGACCTTGCGAAAAACGTTAATAATTGGTTCAGGAAAAAGCAGAACCTCGAACACACCTTCAGCACCAAGGAGATCCGCCGCAGCCTGATGGGGACCATTCTTCATAGGCCGACGATACTGGAGGCGACCATTTCCCTCAGCTGCCACCTTTGCAAAATTCCCCAACCTGATACCAAGCCTAATGCCTGGCATCATCCCATCCAGCTTCCGCACAAACTTCTCATACCCTCTTGGTGTTTCTGTGCCTATGGCGGGACCATAAAGCGATTCTAGCGTGCAATATATATATCAGTACGAGCCCGGTATCAAGGCAAAAGCAGAGCAAACCTTCTAGCTCCTTCAACCGGCGGTTCACTCCCGCATGCTCGTTTTCATTATCTCCGCCGTTCCCAGCACGGTTGCCTTGCCCTCGAGGTTGCGTTTCGTTAACAGGAGAGTGGCCCATCCGATAGTTGAGCTTCTTCCCTTGCTCGATGCGTTTCAGATCTTCCGGCTCAAGTTCGAGCGAACGACCAGTGGTAGAGTATTCGAGTAGTTCTTGGTTTTCATGAGGTTCTAAAACTACAGTTTAGTGATTATCAAGAAGTAAACGAGGGAAAAGACATTACCAGGTTTTGGCTGAGGCTCGCATGTAAACGACCGAGCAAACTTCGCTGGCTCCTTCAAGAGTTCCGGGAAAGCCTCTTCAAGGTTGCGTTTCTTCTTCCTCTTCTCGGGAGACTTGTTTAGTGCTGGCTGAGTATATGCGATAGTATCGGATTGAGGTTTCCTAAGGTTTACTTCTTGGGGTTCGGTTTTGACCTGCAGCAGCCCTAGCCCAGGAGGGACCAGAGGCGCAGTGGGAGACGGTAGAAAGGTGTTATTACTATCGGTGAAAGTAGAGTTTGGATGGGATGTAGTAGAAGTAGGTGACGGAATCTCCGGCAGCGAGATCGAAATCGAGTGAAAGTCTGGAGAAGGATCCAAAATGGGAGGATCAGGAATCTTGTTCAGAAAAGACTGAGCAGCGCGATCTTTGCGCGTCTTGCGAATTGGACGACCTGCAGGAGGAAGAGGAGTACCATAGTCTAGACAATCACTGGTAGAAACCTGCGATAGTGGGAGAATTATCTTTTCTTTTCCACCTTTTTCCTTCTGCATCACGACAGCAACCTGGGCTAGCATCTTCACAAAGGAAGAAACAGTGATTTTCTTCTTCGCCGTCTTTTCATCGTGTTTCTTGTGTTTTCGAATCCTTGCGTCGCTCGCAATCGATTTCAGATATTTCGAAGCAGGTTCTGCGGGACAGTATAACGGATTTTCCGCGTCGACGATGGGTTTGGGTGGTATCTCGGAGGTTCGGGTACATGTAGAGACCATTTTCTGACGTTGGTATAGAGTAAATAGCTTCGAGGATAACGATAACGATTGCCGATTGACTAGAGCAAACGATAGAAAGCAAAAGAGGGAGCTGAAAGCCTTGAGATAACAGAGAATCGGAAAGTAGCGGTTCGATGGTCGTGGTTGAGAGAAAACAGCAACTGACGTAACTCCGAGTTTCTCGTCAAGCTTGATCAGCATTAAATAGCCTCTGGAGGAGGTTCTTGTCCTGAAAGCACGGAGAGCAGGCTAGTACTTAGTACTGCAATGAATGCTTGAATATACATAGTAACATTCTACTACGCGATGACAAGGTGTCTACAATGGAGCCAAGTGCCAATGTCGAACCCAGTTCCACCTTCAAGCTTCAATAGTCACAGGTACCACAGTAGCCGCAATCCTGCCCGCATGCTGTGAAATCACCCATGGGTTCAGAATCATAGTATTCATGGTAGGGATCGCTTGTCTCTATGAAAGACTTAGTCTGTGCAACCTGATACAGCTGTTCGTATTTCTCGGACCCTCCAAGAATTGACTGAACTGCAGCCCTATGCTCAGAGATCCAGGACGGGTCAGGAAATCCACGAGCCGTCTGTAATCTCCCCATAATCATCAATTTCATCCATGCGCACAAGCGTGATGATTCCCGGAACAAGGCATTGGATGAGATAGATGTAGTTTGACAACGGAGGGATAGAATCAATATACATTGTGTCTGAGTTGCGATTGATTCGTTTCGCGTCGAAGTACCCAAATTGTTTGGTCCACAAAGTCGTTTGGTTCCGATCGAGGAAGGACGCTATGGAGCTGGGGAGTGTAAGCGTCTGTTTCGTTGTGCGGCTTTTGTCCCAGATACTTCTTCGTTATATCACCCTGTAGCGTTATTCCCTGAACACCACGTAAGACACTGGATCAGTGTCCAACGCAAATACGACTGAATGATCTCTATCTCACCTTGGGCAGCTGCCCGCTTTCTTTTTCCAGCTATGTACCATGTTCACCCGAGTGTCTCCTGTGGATAGCTCGTCAGATATATACTGTGTCGACAGGACAGCATGACAAATACCTCAGTGGTTATCGTCGAGAAAGCTTCTGCGAACAGCATGACCATCGATGACAGACCACCCGTAGTCCTTCACAAGTGGGTTGACCACGATTTCTTGAAGCAAAGGCGCAGCCCTCACCCACATTGCCTCAAGCTCGTACTGGGACAATGGTTTAATTCCGGTGTGAGCAGACCATTTCCCTACATTATCTGGGTCGAAATCAATATATGGTCCTTCTCCGCCCATATTAATGTTTTTGGAATTTGATAGAATGAGAAGAGCTAGACAGGTTAAGCTGAACCGGTAGACACAAACGAAGTGCAGTCGTCCTTAAGTAGCCTTTCGGGACCATGACAAGAATCAAGAATCAGTTTATAGTCTACAGTCTAGAGCCATTTCGCGCAGTACTGGTTGAGGACCATATGACCCAGGAGAATGGATAAGAGAATACACGTTTGTAAACGCAAAAGCCGCATATCAATATTAGCTCGCGTCTCATGGTACACATTTTACACCTGCAGCCCCACAACCCACAATAACAGCTCCCAATCAAGAGTTGGACCCAGATCTCAAGTGGCAGGAATAGGTAGAGCGGTACTTACACAGACGCTTGTCTTGAGCATAACTTTGTCGAGCCTCTCAGGCTGTGAGTCGATTCGAAGTTTTGATCTATGCCCAGAAAACAGTGACCTGATTATCCTGTGCGGAGCTACGAGACCAACCCAAAGCACAATATGTCCCCAAGGCAATTTACCGGAAAGTGGGCTAGACCTTTCGGGGACGTAGGTTAGAGAGAGACGGTGCTTTTTAGACCAGATATAGATCATGTGGAGTCTCGAGATTTTTGAGAAGGGTTAATTGCCCGAGAGACGACAAAGTGGGCCGGAGGCGTTGGGAGAAATAAGTTGTCAGAGATGTCGGATTTCCATCTTATAGAGTGTTTGATTAATACAGGCAGGAGAGGATGTTCGTGAGACACCAAATAAATCTTCAATGTGAGAAGATACTGTTTCGACCGGAGAAGATTCAACCCAACGGGAATCCTGCATATCGAATTCCTCCACGCTGGATTCTAGGTGTTCTAGAGACAAGTTGGCCCAGAACTTTGGATTAGGAAGGATGATCTCCCGCCATTGTGCGCATACACTGCTAAGAGTAAAGGTAGGTCCATCATTGACACGAGGGGTAAATAAGGACGCCTTGTCGCAGCAGCAAAATTCGAAGATATAGTCCAGCAACTCCGTTAGCAGTTTTCGAACGGGAGCCATGAGACTGACACTGCACTCTGAGTTTCTCGAGCCTTTCATTCGAAGAGCAAGAATATCAGACTATATACGAAGGATTCCGGCACTCGTAGCCTTCATATCTCCGTCAATAGCGCGCAGTATCTCTGATACCTCCCGCTTATTGAAGGAGCATCGTCCACGGAGTCTGTCGGAGATACTGGGAAGTTGGAAAGACATCTAGGGCGTGTTCTATGCAGGAATTTATCGCAAATAGGCAAAAGTCAGTGGAAAACTTGCGTGTGCTATGTGATGCGAACTCACCTGCCAGGCTAACTTCAGCCAAGCTGTTTTCGCGCAAAGATCGAGTCGGTTCAGAACTGAGTAAAATCTTTTTAGTAGACAGAATGAACAAGATGATGATGAACGCGGTAACAAGTGAATAGGGACCCACAGAGCAGTCATGCGTATCTACTTTGGCGGCATACAGTTAGTAGGATATCTGCGAAACCTCAAGGATCCTCCATGTCCATGGATTCCTCAAGCATCAAGATTCTCGCTTTCAAGCCTCCGCTATCGACAGATACTAGAGTCCTTTGTTCAGATCTTCAAATAGAATCATCAACTCTCTCTCTCGTGTATTCTTGGCTAGATCTGCAGAAAGATCATCAGAGACTGAGACGTCGTCGCGTCGTCTTCGATTCTTCGAAGGTCGATACGCATTCTCCCAGACTGAGAATCGAAATACCGTTGATCCCGCTTGGCTTCTTCTCTTCGATATCGTTTGACTCCTGTTGACTCTGACTTGATCATGGCTGTCAGTTCGAGTTGAGCCCATGCCGTTGACGAAGAGCCTGAGAAACTGAACAGGGGTCACCCAACCAAGACGACGTTCAATCACGTCAATGGCACCCCAACCACGAAAGAACAAAAGTCAAATAATCCTTCTTCATCAAGCAAAACTAAACCACTTCCTCTTCGTAGTCAAAACCCTCACTCCAAGAATGAACCCCGCACTGCCCACCGACAACGAGCCAGCATAATACATAGCTGGTCTATACGCGACGATTCCTGCTCCAGAGCCACCGTAAGCATCGAGAAGCCATCCTGCAACGGGGGCACCCTGAGTACATATTTATTAGATTAATCCGATCGACCTCGAGCCCCGAAGTGAAGTAAGAACTTACCAGTAGATATCCAGCGGCCCATCCCGTCAATATCATCGAAAACACCGTCGTAACCCGTACAGGACCATAGATATGTGCTACAACACTGGGTATCGTACTGAAGAAACCACCGTTTCCCAGACCGTTTAGAATCGTAAACACCACCAACGGAGTCTATAGCGTACAATGGATCCCGTTAACAAAGTTGACTGCAGCGCAAAAAGATCTTACTTACCAAAGAACTCGACACTGGCCAAATAGCCAACAAACTCAACGCACTGAGAATAAGTGCGAGAGATAAACTGGTAATGGGACCACAGACGTCGCATAATGCACCAAAACCTACTCGACCCAGGGCAGATGAGATGTTGAATACGGCTAACAGAATCGAGCCCAGGGAGGCAGCTAGACCGAGGGAGTCTGTGTATAAAGGCAGGAAGAACGGTGGGACGAGCAGAGGAAAGGTGCCGATAGCAGATCCTAGTGCTAACATGACGAAACGGGGATCCCAGAATAGAGACCTAGGCGGAGCATGTTCATCGTCAGCTTGGTTTAGTCTTGGGAGATAGTAGTAGACGCACCATTCAATCGTTGCTGTGGATCGCCTCAATCGGTCTTTGAGGAAGCAACATGCAGGAAATGTAAGAGCAATAATAGAAAATCCTATGATGCGAAAGGTCCAAGCAACGCCGAACGCTATTGATTAAGGAGTTTTGAGCGATACTTAAAACCGCACCGCCAACTATGGAAGGAACGATTAAGAGAGAACTAAGCGAAAGGAGATATCGGTATACTGACTTCCAGCAGCACCATAGACTGCACCGTTAGCAAGTCCTCGTTTTCGTTTGAAATATTGCGAAGGAAGAGTAGAGCATAACTGTAAGTAAAGAAGTTAGCTGGTATACAAACGAATAACAAACGCACGAGTCACCATAAAGCTCAAACTAGTACCCAGCCCGACAACAATCCCATTCGTCACAAACAAACCACCAACATTCCTCGAAGACGCAGAACTAAGAAGCTGGCCTAAAGCCATCAACGAGCAAGAGAGGAACCCTGCATTTCGGGAACCCATCCAGCGAATAAGTCGACCCATAACAATAGCACCGAATGCTACGAACGAAACGCCCAGAGATCCAATGAACGCAAGGGTTGAATTTCGGTGCGATACTTTCAACAGCCAGCTGAGCTTGGATGACACCCCAGGAGTAAAATCCTCCTACGGAGAAGAACCTGGAATTCGTTATTAAAGGCGAAAATTACTTTGGAAAAAAAGCCTACATGATCATGCTGCAAGAAGCTACAACGACCCATCCATAACCACCTTCAGGCATTTCATCTGCCTGGTGAAGGTCCGTGGCCCACTATACTGGCATTAGATCTTGGAGAAGGTTGTCGCTGTAACTGAACTTCTGCAAGTTGAATGTTTTCAGACATATTGGTTGAGGAAAAGATCATGGAACATCTCAAAACCGAAATCAGCGCAGATATACTCATTTGAGTCATTCCGCTTCGGCTGCCCGACGATGAAAAGCCACGATTCGGACTTTTATGGTAGGGCCGATGGGCGCGCAACATGACATTCAACATTGAAGAAATCTAATGCTCCACCAGAAAAAAAAAGATGAAAGTGGAAGATTCGAAGAAGCAGTAGAGAGAGGCGCCGAGACTGCGTTCCGAGAACCGGTCGCGTGAGTCGCGTCTCACGCCACAAGCGTGTTGATGTTGAGCGTCCTTTCTTCCTTCCATCATGGCGACCGAAAAACCAGCTCAGAAGCGACACTCCTAGAGTCTCGATTGCCTCAGTCGCCTCTAAATCTCTTCCACAATGTACACCGAACCTCATGCCTTTCCATATCGAGTACACTGGTCCTGCGCCTGTATCGACTTATTTTTGTGTCGAGGACGCGAAAACTCACGTCGGATGCCCGGAGCCTTCTCTGAAATGAAGGCTCTCAAAGTGCACCTACAGAAAGCGCCGATGAAAAACTCAAAGTAGCTCAGCCTGCTTCTTCCGAAGAGAATGGTGCCAGTAGTTCTGGCGCTTCATCAGTTCCCACTCAGCCACGCTTCATATCCGCCTTTCGTGGCCGCACGGTCCAAGGACTACAAGTCGACCTTCCTGAAGGATATACGGGTGTTGTGCTTCGTTCTGAAGACGATGGAACAGCTAAGGGAAATGGGATTAAATCCAAGGGAAAAGGTCTCGTTAATAGTAAAGGAAAAGGAAAGCAGCAGGAGGAAAAGAGATTTACGCGTCGTTCAGCGCGGTCACGTATTTCCGAGGATGAAGAAATGGATGTTGATCACGAAGAAGAGGGAGATGAGGAGGATAAAGGACCGGAAAGCACGTTGAACCTAACTCCTTCCTCGCAGTTCAAATCATTCGTGCTCTGGCATCCGGATATCCCTGTCGACACAGGGAAAGACGAATACATGTCGTCGATGAGCGAATGGATCAGGATCTCAAGTGTGGTGCGTCTCCAGTTTCTTACCAAGTTTCATACGACTCATTTGGTACCCTAAGCTTCATCAAGCACCGACCTGAATTGCTGCCTCTGTACATGCCTTTCACATTGAACGTCACTGTCTATTCAAACAACCGCTCAAATCTTTGCTTCAACAACTTCAGTTTACAGCATGGACGTCTCGACAGATTATTTTGTTTACGATGTGGACTCTGTTCGAATGCTTCTTTGTGACTGGCTATCGCATTTGGACGCATAATGACGATAGCTTTGGTTTCTAACGGCCCATTGCGCTCACAACCCAAATACCAACAAATGTGACAATAAAACCGTGTAACAGCCAGTACCTGAGGTCTCGATGAAGAACTTGTGAGGATACTGTACAAGCCAAGGTCGAATGCTAGGATTTCTGGCACGCTCTGTGGGCGCTTATCTGCTTCGGACTTCCAACCGAATCAACGTTCGTCATCGCTGTATAGCGCGATATTGCGCTCTGTTTTGCTTTGCTTGGTACTATAGGTCTTCCTGAGCCACTCTTGCTCGCCTCAAGAGCTCTGAACCGATTCAAAATTTGTGCCAAAACAACTCAACCAGACCAACTGAACTTGGTGGGTTCCATTGCAATATCACGCGCAATCTTCCCTGGACCTTTTTAAACAGCCTGAGCTATTCACGATCAACTCCTGCATAGCGCGCCTAAATGCCTTGCGAGAGTGTCGGTCTCATGCTCATTCGAAACTGCGACGGAGTTGCTGGTCGTATTTTCGAATTTGTTGCTGTGAGCTTCTTCTTTTCCCCTCATGTCAATGATCTCGTTAACGCATGAAGGAGAAATACGATATGCAGACTCCCGTTGGACTGCAAGTTGAAACAGTATTCTCTCACATTGAAGATTTATTTAGTTTCTCACGAACATTCTCTCCTACCTACATTCATCAAATGCTCCATAAGATGGAAATCCGCCTCTCATTTCTCCGAACGCTTCTGGCCTACGTCTCTCGGACAATTACCATTCTCAAACATCTCAAGATCGAAACTCCACATCTTAAAGCGAGTGGCGCTTTGCTTCATAGCATGGAATAACCCCATGGGTATCAAGCTCGTCACTGATAACGACGCCTTCACGGAGTCGTACCGGGACATAATGGATATTACGGAGAAGGAGATGGAGACGTTGCAGTGGTACCGTTTTCCGCCGTTGAAGGTAAAGAAACAAAAGAAGCTGTAGGCGATTCTGTTGTTCTTATAATGGGTGTATTTATATAATATAGCTTTTCTTTTCTTCGACGAGTATTCACGATCGCAGCCGCGCAATGTTTTTCTAATCCCCTTGCTGCTGTTCTCGCCGCACGCCAAGGCCGTCAAATGAATTCGACGTGAGTTACGAAGACTGAGTGGATTTCTACGGGAAATCGACCACTTCATCAGGCCAAAGATGGATAATTCAAAAGATATGGAATTCCAGAATGGTGACTTATCTATGCGTGCTCCTTTCCCTCCCGCTTTCTCCATCATTGGCAAAACCTGGATATTCGCCAGAGCCTGCCAGAGCTCTCTGATGAATATCCAAGTTTTGCTGGTGCTCTCCTCGTAAAGCCTCATCTGAAAGGGCTTTCGTCGATAGAGATGCATATGTCTCTTTGACTGATTTAGAAGATGAAATTGTTCTCTTGTCAATGAATACATATTCTAACTCCCCACAGGCTATTGACAAGCCAGGCTCCAGTCCCTGGTTCGGCTATTCCCTCGGGGAATGGCCGTGGCACGCATTCGACGTGTTTCTTAACCGCTCAGGAGGTTGGCCCTGTACATTTCTTGCATATTTAATATCACTGTCTACATATACAGCGAACAGCCGTTCAAATCTTTGCTTTGACAGCTTCAGTTTACATTATGGACGTCTCGACAGACGATGTAGACTGTTCGAGTATGTCACTGTGACTAGCTTTGGTTTTGCTCACACCACGAATCGCATAAATATGGTAAAACTGTATTTCCAGTCATTGTAAATAGCCAGTACTTGAATTTTCGACAAAGAACTTGAACTTACATTAACTATCTCGAGGATACTGTACAACTATAACCTGAGGTCGAAAGCACTTTGCGCGCGCTTAGGTCTCTTGCTTCATCGTCTCATCATCATCAGCTGTATAGCGCGACATTACGCCCTATCTTGCTTCGATTGGCACCTATAATTGCCTCTAGCACTACAGACCTTACTCTTGCTCACTGGAACTCGAAATTTGCGCCAGAACAACCCAATCAGAACCAACTCCCAGAGCGGACTAGGTGAGTTTGTACTACATATCGCGCGCAATTTTTCCCTGACTTTTTCTCATAGCTATTCACGATAAATTACTGTATAGAAATATAACGCACCCCAAATGCCTTCCCAACTTCCCAATATCTCAGACAGACTCCGTGGACGATACCCCTTCAATAAATGGGAAGTATCAGAGATACTGCGCGATATTGACGGGAATATCAAGGCTACGAGTGCTGAAATCCTTCGTATGCAGTCTGATATCCTTGCTCTTCGAATGAAACGCGAAAAACTCGAGAAACTCGGAGAGGAGTGCCTATCTCTCATGGCTCCAATTCGAAAGCTGCCGACGGAGTTGCTGGACCATATCTTCGAATTCTGCTGCTGCGACGAGGCCTCCGACTTTTTCCCTTTTGCCAATGATCTTGTTGATGCACCTACCTTTACTCTTAGCAGCGTATGCGCGCAATGGCGAGAGATCATCCTTCCTAATCCAAAGTTCTGGGCCAACTTGTCTTTACACCTAGATCCCAGCATGGGAGAGAAATACGATATGCAGACTCCCGTTGGACTACATCTTCTCCGGTCGAAACAGTATCCTCTCACATTGCAGATTCATTTGGTGTCTCACGAACATCCCCTCCTGCCTACATTAATCGAACACTCCCAACGATGGAAATCCGTCTCTTTCCACTGTTTTCATTTCTCCGAACGCTTCTGGCCCAGTTTAACGTCTCTCGGACAATTAACTATTCTCAAACATCTCGAAATCGACAGTCGTCGAATTCCACATCTGTATCTAGTCCAAGAAGCGCCTTCTCTCCGTTCACTCTCCCTAACCTATGTCCCCTCCAGCCAACTTTCCGGCAAATTTCCTTGGAAACAGATAACACATCTTGAGCTAAACGCAGTCCATAGTGGATCTGTTTTCCGAGCTCTGGAATCCTGCCCAAATCTTCACTCTGTCTTCTACAGGAACATTTATTGTCGGAGCTCAGAGTCAGCGCATGGTATTGTGAATCAGAAATCGGCTGTCCGTTCAGTATCCATTTGTGTATCTGGCATCGCAAAAGATGCTGGTTGCAACCTGCTTAATCAGCTTGTTTCATCGTTCACTTTGCCTCGATTAGAGGTTCTATCACTGCAAACTTCAATTTCTGCCCATTTTTACGATCTCTCCAGGCCTCGCAGTCTGTTTACGGAGTGGGCCGACACCCGTCCCTGGTGCGGCAACTATTCCCTCGGAGAATGGCCACGTCACGCATTCGACATGTTTCTTGACCGCTCAGGGTGTACTCTCACAACACTACAGCTAGAAATGATTCCTATATCGGATTTGGACGCCATACACTTGCTCGAGTGTTTGCCGTCGTTGGAGAACTTGCTTATACGAGAGCAAGGTTCTGATAAACGCACGATCTCATCCCAATTTCTTAAATCTTCATGCCAGCGGTTGTCTTCATCGCAAGTCGAAGGCCAGCCCGAACCTACCTCAGTTAAAGCGACTGGCGCTTGGTATTTGGAACACGGAATCTATTGATGAACAAGCTCTCGTCAATATGCTGGTGTCGCGATGGATCCCAGAGGCTGTTCGAAGGAAGGAGATTGGGGTTGAATGTTTGCAGACGCTTTGCCTTCGTGTTGAGTCAGGTTTTCTGAGCGAGGATACGCAACAAGAGCTGGAATATCTTCGTCATGGGGGTCTCTTCATCCACGTTGTTCAGGTTGAAGAGAATGAGAAAGACATCTCGGAAGACATCTCGGAGTCTGGTAGTGTCGTAGTGTAAGTAGTATAATGTTTGCGGTGTACTTGGAGAATCAGACCCAAGGGGAAGAGTAGCTCGGTGATCAACCCCTCTAAGAGGTCGGTGGAAAGCGAAAACCTTGTTAGCGTCGTTAACCTCTTAGACGGAAATGCTTAGACGGAAATGCTTTAGGCCTAGGGGAAAAGATCAGTACTTAGAATTTGACACTAACGCCACATTAACTGAATGTCAGGGAATCGGAGGGAAAGGCTCCGAAACAGGTGAATCGTTTCAACTACCCAGGCACTTGAAGGACCTTTGGGATAAACTTCACGGCTACTTGCGAGCTCCGGTGAACTGGTAGTACTAATGTGGAAGGTAACAGGTGAAGGTTGAAGTTTCGCGTTCTACCAGGCACTTGAAGGACCTTTGGGATAAACTTCACGGCTACTTGCGAACTCCGATGAAATGGTAGTATCAACGTGGAAGGTAACAAGTGAAGCAGGAATTTTCGCGTTCTTGAATGGAATAAACAGTAATATTGATCACCTCAGACTCCTTCAAAGCATATGCCGATAGCAGATACAATGAGAGGTGGGAATACATAGTCAAGTATCCGGCCGAGATGGAGCACAGTACGCGTCACCGCAATAAATGTCAAATTAATATAAGCTATGTAAAAAGAATTCGAAGAGACAGAAAGGCATGAAACCATCGTAAATATATAACAGTTTAAAGCTAGCGATACAGACAGGGTAAGAAAAAGGATACAAGAAAGGCAAGACCGTCTAATAATGAAAACAAATAAGTAGCAAATACAGTTGGAAAGAAATCAATCATGATGATGCACGTCCAGTATATGTCGTCAAAGTAATGCAGGAGAATAAAGCAAGTAATCAATGCAAGGCGGGTCGTCAGACAGCTTAGTCGATGCGCTGGCCGCTTTGAAGCAACATCACGGTCAATGCAGATGGTAGCAAAAGACCATTTTGAACGGCGGTCGGAGACACCTCGAGTTTCATAGTGCCATGTTCCTTCGATAATTTAGCCAAGCAGGCGGCATGGGAACTGCTCACTCTGTACATCTGTTGAAAAATTCTAGGTCATTACAACATTCATAAGCAATTGTGTAAAATTCGTACGCAGATCGTGTTGTCGCGAGGAACCCAGGCATAATCCTGGCCGCCAAAAGACATGATTCTGAATCTGTCAAGCAATCGGATGAGCATCTTGTAGCTGATGTAGACTCATAATCAAAAAGGACGTACCTTCTGTCGGGAGAGAGCCTGATGAATTGTGAGGCTAGCTGCTTCTGTAGGGCCCCGCGTATTTCCACCTGCGCGCCGTGGGGGTTCCATTCGACCAGCGCGACATTTCGACCGTCTGGAGTCCTAAAGACAGTATATCCTGGCAAGGACGAGTCGGTAGCGATGTAAAAGTGGGGTTGACCGTTGGGCCCAGTGAGAGTGCAATTTAATATCGTGGTGTTTAAAGAGGTAAAGTAGAAAGTCATAAAATCGGATGTGGTAGTCTGAAAGGCCGCAGGAAGCGCGCCAAAGACAGACGGAGCTGAATCTCCGCTGCCCCTAGTAGAAGCCCAAGATGCAAAAGGGTTAGACATGGTTGAGATGGCTATGAGTGCTGTTAAAAGGTTTGAAGAATGAAGTTGTAGAATCGATATCGATGGAAGTCGCGTTGAGCGCGTCTTATATGAGACCATTCGAACACACATATCAATACTTTTTTTACTGTTTCTCGGATCGTGACTCGGCTAGAGTACGGTTGAGGCATCGGGCACATCGGACCACGCAAAGGTAGAAAAAAACTGAAAAGGAGCTCTATCCAAGTTGAGAACAAGGGAAATAAGTAGACGAACCATAACACGACGAACGAGCAGCAGTGCCACCCGACTCGCTATGCAATTTCACTGCAAGTAATGCGATGCAACTTGTCAACATGTATACAGCGAAAAGATAACATACTTACACTCCTGAGTGCGCGTTGGAGGTCCCGCTGCTACGTGAAACGTGTACAATGTTGAAGGAGATATTGAACATTCTTTGCGAAGACGACGGGGCAGCCATACAGACACAGTCAAGCAACAGTAAAGACCAGAATTCTTCTTTGGGTGCAGAGGCTAAAAGAAGCCGGATGAATAGCATTCGAATGCTTCTATGATGGTAGATCGCGCAGTCCAAAGACTCAGACTCAGAGAAGATCAAAGGCTAATGAGAAGCAAGTTCCCAAATCTTCTCATATCTGTGGGCGGTCAGGCAGTACGTCGATCATCAATCCACGCGCGAGCGCTCCGTGTGCGCTTAAATAATTAAGTTGAACAACACCGGCGACTTTGACTGGCGACTTGTTACTCCTTGAGGATAATGAATGTAAAAGTTTCCCTGAATCGATTATGGTGGTTAAGATATCTCTTCGGAACGCTGGCTCTATAGTTTCAGCTGCAATAAGTGATTCTCAGTGATTCACTGCAGTCCAAGATCACCTGTAGTGACGCACTGCCGTCTAAGAGAACAGCCAGCAGCAGAGAGCGCGTATGAGTATTTATTTTTGAAACACACTGACAAGTGATGATGGTGCCTATTGACGCGCATCCACAGGTTCTAAGTTGTCGGCAGAGTACCCGATATCGAGCCGAAGCCGTAGACCCAACGTAGACCTAAGTTTGTCGAGGAGTAAAGACCTTTTCGAGGCAAGTACATAGATGCTACGATGCTGTGTATCCACCGATATCAATGAACACGCAAATATATAGATCTGAAAATACTCAAAATAGAACACAGAGGTTTTAATTCTTGTTGATACATATAATATGGATGGTATTGAGGATTGATCCTTTTGAGTATAGTAGAGTAAGTGATTGTATAGCAGCTTTCAATAATCAAAGTAGTCCCTCGGTACCAACTCAGTACGGTCATCCTAATCCGCAACCTTCTCATCAGCTTCCATCGCACCATTCCAATCTCAGAGATCTGTTTTCTGCGCATAAACCATTGGAAGAAAGGCAATGTTATAGCAAGAATACTTGCAGATCCATCGCGATCAAGATCCCAAAGTTGAGTCCAACTAGAGAGGCAGAGCATTATGAGTACATTGAACTTCCCGCATCCAAGAAAAAAAAGCAACTCACGATTATTTTTGGTACCAAACAGAATGGTGCGGACCGCACAAGAGATGTTGTAGAAAACGAAGCCATATCCGTAGTGATATATACCCGGAAGGACGTCGATCGGTAAGAAACATACCGAGACATTGCCTATGCGTAGTTATCAACCACCGAAAAGAGAGACGGAGAAAGAAAACCGTACTGATGATCAACAAAATCATGAAGAATGGGACACCTTTTATGGTCAACAAAGTGAGCATTGCTTCGAGGGCCAACCCAACGGAGAGCATGCCCAGCCAATTGAGCATCCAGAACAGAACAAACCCTGCGGAACCAAACCTGTGTGATACCAATCGCAATCAGGATGCATGAAGTTATCCATCTCAGTTGGAAGAAACGTACTTTCGCGAGAAATCGGCTTGGAATGCCCGACTGAGAAGCGAATAGAATAAGGAGAGGAAGAAATATAGGAAGAAAGAGGAGGCTAGGCGCAAGACGGATTATAGAGGATGTCTTTAAATGCGTCTCTAATCCCGACATCATACGAGCGGATAAGCTAATGTTCTGGAAAAGAATTTCAGTTTGTATCGAACAGTTTATCAAGCGGAAATACGTACAACGATGAAGTAGGCCAGAATAAGAGTGTATATTAGCCCAACGTAAGTCATAGCAGTAGCGCTGTAGAATTCCGTCATGCTAAAAAACGCGATTAGGTTAGCGTTAGAGTCTGCTTACACTGGGATATCAAACGGTCTGAGATTGTCGACGGTGAAGCTAATAGGCTGGGTCACAGTTTGTGGTGCGTTAGCCAACAAATTGGTTAGATTTGATGATGTTGATGCTAGCTCTGTAGCGAATTGAAGAGCAAAACTCTGAGTGATAGATATGAGAGCAGCTTCGACAGTAGGCAACAAGATAGTGTTACTAGAATCGAAAGATAAGTAAGTACGAATGTCGAAAGGAACAGTAACGTACTATCCGTTTTCACTCCTGGCTTGGTTTCCGTATACTACGATAGCAGACGAGCCATTATAGGACGAGTCCACGGAAGATACGGCCGACTGGAGATTTGAAGTGGCATTGGCGTTTACTGCGGTAAAAGGAAAGGATTAAAATTGAGCGATAGACCAGCCGGCTGGAACATACCAACAACGGCGATCCACGTCTTTTCGTCGACCACCTCGTCTCCAACCTGGCTAGCGCCTCCAGGAAAGTTTGAAGACGAAACTGCAGTCCATCGAATATACGTTGACGCGGAAGACGCTTGTAAAGCCTCAACTACGACGCTCCCTATGTTAGAGTGATCGAAATCCTAAGGAATAGATGAATTAGAACAGCAGAGGAATATTAGGACATATCTTGGACTCACTACAACCCAACCATTCAGTTGATGTGCTGGAGCTTTCCAAAGAGCACCCTAGAGAAACGTGAGTGAATGTTAACAAAACAAGATAACAAGCCAGAACGAACCCAATATATCGAGAAAATCGCAAACATGGCGATAATCAACGCTATCGTTCCTCCAAAAACCGTCTTAAAGTAAATGTCTCTCGCGATTTTGAGATTACCATCGAAAAAATGACGCCGAGAAGGGGGTGATCTTTGGATGGGGAAGGGACGAGTGGGAGCTCGTATTGTCGGACGTAGAGCCCTCGTGTAGAGTAACATTGTCGATAGAAACCATGGGTGGAAGAAAATTCAGAAGAAAGGGGGAAGTAAGTATTATTTGCAATTGCGACTGGAAGAGGAATAGGCACATCGTTATATACGCAGCACGAATTGCGGTACATTGTATCTGGATGGTCGGTAAAGCATATAGGGGTGGTCAAACAAGAAAGTAATCAGTCCACTAGAATGGACTGGCCAAGACAGTCAAGTTTTACCGTTTCGTCATCAGAATTGATCATTCATCCCGTGTTAGCGCGTTTTAGCGCCCAAGTCGTGTACAGGCGGGTGAGCTTTCGGAAGAAGTACTTCAGCGAGAGATTAAAACGCAGCGGTTGCAGACTAGCGGCACCGAAGAAAGGAAGATAAGCAAGAGATACACGTAGCCCGACAGGCACACAGATATTAACGTGAGGTGAGGCTAAATACACTGGATAAGTAAAGAGAACATCTGTTATTTTCTTATTCTTACAGTACTACAACGTCCAGCCTTCACCGACCCTCTTCGCCGACTCTACGCAGTCACCCACGCTGACGCCTCCGACTCCCGCACCGATGACATCCAGTCTTCCAGCCCAGATGCCCTTCGCTAGCTTTGTTTTCATTTCCTCCATACGCTCCAAGTGACCGGGTGTGGGTGTAGGAATGCAGTCGACATGGTGCTGCATCTGCACGTATACTGGCCTGGGCACCACCTTGAGTGGATTCGTCGGGAGCTGTAAGGTGAACGGAAAGCTGCTTGAGAACAGCATCTATATCCGTATGTGATGGCGTGATAGGATTAGGACCACCCAGCATCACAGTCATTTTAGTGAACTGTGCGGGATTCTGATCTTGAGCGGACAGTGCACACGAGTCAAAGACGGTCCCAAGGATACCTGGATTGTCCTCCGAGTACCCTGTCGGGGGCCGGGGTATGAGGTATCCAAATCCAGCAGGATGTAAGCGAGGCTGGGTGGGCGGGAAAACAAGGTTCAGAACAGTAACCGAGGAAGTAGGATTTGCAGTGAGATGAGGGAGGTTTAATTCTGGAGACAATACGTCGCTAAGGACAGGCAGCGGTAGCGCCGATACAACGCGACTAGGATGAATCACTTGTCCGTTTGTCATTCTAACCTATTAAACGTTTCAGAATCACTACCGACCGGTCTTGCCAAAAAAAGACTCACCTCCAAGTCGTTGTTTAGAGTCGTTACTCCAAGTGAAGATACGGAGGTATCGCACAGTATTGTTACTATTGGGTGACTGCTCAAGGCGGGTCACAAGCGCTCGCGTGAAGTGTCTCCATGCCATCTGAAAAAGAGTAGACTGAAACACCCTTCATAATTTCAGGCAAGTCGCCGACATTGTAATCTCCTCGGGAAAGTGCAGCGCTGGGAATGAGGGCGCCTCGGACGACGCTGCCCCAGCCTCTATCCTCCATAGCCCAAAGTGATGGGAAGGCAGCGCGTACACTGAGTTGTCGGGAATCAGCAGCATAAATTCCATGTACCAGAGCGCTGCCAAACATACGAGCAAAGAAGGGACCAAATCGACGGCTCATGAAGCTATCCACAGACTCGTCAGTTATACCAAAGGGCCTATTCCATCGTTTTGTAGACTCTTTTAGTATAACCGGAAGCATCCAAGACCGCATCGGAGGAGAGAAGAAGGAGAGGAGAGAGTTGGGCAGAGTAATCAGTCCTTGAGTTTCGTGTACTTGAAGGTACCGATTCTTTGCTGCTGCTGAAGTAGTTGGCGTGGTTATTACCGATTCCTGAAGTCCAAGAAGATTTATCTTACATGGAGTTGAATATAGAAATCTTTTCTAAAGATTATTGGGCGCACCAGCTCCAATACTGATTTCGCATTCGGTCTCAAAGTTCTCGAGGGCCAGATTCCAAGAGCATTTGAGCGGAATGACCGTGGTCATCGCGGACATGGACGCGGTGGCTAGAAATCCAGCCTCCAAGACGAGATTGTTTCTCTACCAATGTTATTAGTGATTCCGGAAAGCGTCTAGAAAGATGGAAAGCAGAAGCGAGTCCAGAAAGACCGCCACCCAGCACGAGTAGATGACGGTTCATTGGGAGAACGTGATTAGATTCCACGTGGTGACACGCTTCGAATTTCTTCCTCTTCCATCCTCCTCTAAACTTGGAACTCGAAATGGCACGGTCCAAAAAGGTGGAGAACAATGGCCATACCGCGAGATCAGCCGAGCCCAGCAGCGCCGTCTTCGCCTGATAAACCAATAGGTCCTCTCAGCGTCATCATCGCTCAGCAAGACCGCGAAGTCATAAAAGTCAACAATGCCAATGTCACAGAGCTTGAAAAACGCATGCGATGATGCAGTCAAGCGGGTATGTGGTCTGTTTAATCTCCAGAATTCAACTGAGAAAAGTTGTAGTATCTTTCACGACCAGAACTATTCAACCAAATCCATCTTCACACAGACGTACGGTTGGGTTTGGGCTGGGCTAGCGTCTTTATAGCTGCGGGTACAGCACTTTATGGATATAAAATCGAATTCGAAAAGTCAAAGCCGGTTGTCTGGGTTGGAGTGATCATGTACGTTGGTCGAAACTAACTAATTCTCTAATCACTGACCGCTATCTTCCTCAGTTATATCTTTCTAACACTCGTGCAATCCCTCTACGCATACCTTGTTGAGGGTGATATTGTCTACGTTGGCAAGCGCAAGACATTCTCTCGACGGGTACGTCCTTTTTACGCTGCACATTTAGCCGCACGAGACCTCAATTGTTCTCTTTATAGATTGTTTCCGAGAGGATATCACTTTCATCACGGACCGTTCCTGTCAAAGGATCGTCACCGCCTTCCTACAGCCTTTCCATCTCCTATGTACGCTCCTCAAGCAGCGGCAAGTCGCTGCTTGCCAAGGGGAAAACACAGAGAGTACAGGGATACAATGCCTTTTTCGACGACCAGGGTACTATGGACCAGGAAATATTCGAAAAATGGGTTGGAGAGCTTGTCGAGGAAGCAATGGAAGGTAAACAGTCATAATTATTAGGGATATGTGTTATGTTAAGGTGCGTTCATTCCATACGTCTTTGGAAGAGATTATCTCTAATGTACCTCTCATTCAGTTTGGATCCTGCGTCCTGGCCATTTATTGCATCGATACTATCTTCTCGCAGGCGAACAATCCTGTTGTATACACTACCTTACCCTGCGTCATATGTTGCGTCGGCCTCTGCATATTTATATTCCCTTCATTCGAGGTACAATGACGTTTGAGAACACTAGCCGCTTTAAACGCTCTCTATCTTCATATGGCTACATGCATGAAGACTATACCGTATAAGGTACTGTTAAATTTGGCTAGCATGCCGCGTTCAGCGTGTTGTTTCGTGTTCGAGGATGTTTTAACCCATTCATGACGATCGATTTCACTGTCATCCTATATCGGAGCGTCCGATACATCTTCACGCAGTATCATTCAGACGCAGGTTTCTTCCAGTACCATTGCGGGTTTAAAGAAGCTGGTTCCAAAGTTGGTTACGCATTTCATTATTCTTGGCTTGCTCTACTTTTCTTGGTGTGCCGTGCGCATCATGGACCTGTCCTCAACTCGTTTTTCAGGCTTAATAGCCGATATGGATCAATTATATTATGTACAGTCAAACAGTGGCTTTCTTGCGCTCGATACTGGTTATTATCTTTCCGATGGGTCAGCATCATAGCCAGATCAGATGTGCTGGCGAGAACAAGTCGGAGAAGCGCACTGCGTTCTGATTTGTTGAGCTTTTCGATGCACCTCACTCCATTGCATCATACATCCAAACTCTAGGCTTGCTGGCGATCACTAGGGGACTAAGATTTGCTCAATGCTCAAATATGTGAACAATCAGGCAAGTGGGTATGTGGTCTCTTTATTCTTCGGAATTCAACTTTATTACAGTACCAGAACCATTCAACAAGATCTAAATCTATCTTCACACAAACGTACGCGTAGGTATGGGCTGCGCTAGTTAGTGTCTTTGTAGCTGCGGGTACAGCATTCTATGGATACAAAATCAAATTTGAAAGGTCGTAAGAAGTACGTAAGTATGGGTTGGAGTGATCATGTACGCTGGTCGAAACTAGCTATTTCTCGAACAAGCCCCAGACACAGATCTTGTAAACAAAAATGATTATAATTGTAAGTTCTGCTCTGGTATACAAATTACTACAACTGTAAATACCATCAATTACTATTATTACTAGTACTGTATTTGGCGCACAAACTTCCACCTGTACAGCCCAGGTACAGTATCTGTACAAGTCAGAACCCCATTGGTACATCCCTATGTACAGTGATGGCAAGTATTGATGCACACCCCCAAATCGGGAAAGTGGGTGCTTAGGTGCTGTTCCTTGGCGTACTGTTCAAAAGCATTCCGATTTTCAAGTATATACAGGCTTTATTTACAGAAATACTTGTGTATAATATACTAGATGTGCATAAGAGTACTTTCTATCAAAAAAGTAGCAAAAAAAGCAAGTGAAAATGGCTGGATTAGCGGAAATACAAGTGGATGATGATAACGGCTTAGTACTTCAACCAGCGTCCTCGATTGCCCAACAGAGCTTGTATTCAATGGAAAAATGTTGCGTAAAGATGCTTCACATATTCATTGAAGTCCTGACTGTACCAAACTTCTTCAAGAGCAGCCCAAAGTTGGTTTTCGGAACGTGGAGGAGAATTGAGTTTTTCGATGCACCGTTCAAGTTCAGCCCAGGCATTTTCAATGGGACTGATGTCGGGGGACTTCGATGGCCATTTGAGAACATAAATGCCATGGTCAGCAAACCATTTCTTGGTGTCTCGAGCTGTGTGTTTAGGGTCGTTATCTTGCTGAAAAATCCATTGATGCCCTTCATATCCACAATTTGCAACACTTGGAAGCATGGAATCCTGAGAAAACAATGAGCTCAGAAGTAGAGGAGATAATACTATGAAACGCACCTGGAGTACATCAGAAAAAACTGTTTTGGGCCCAGGAGGATCTAAGGTCACCTAGTCCTCTTAGGCAACCTGAGGCATCCTAGTTGGCCCAGGAAAAAGGGTAAAACTTTGGACACCTCAGGTACCCTAGTCATCCTGGGATGTCCTGGGGCATCCTGGGGCATCCTGGGGCAACCTGAGGCATCCTAGGATAAAAGTTCCATCCCAGGATGCCTCAGGATGCCCCAGGACATCCCAGGATCTCCCAGGACACCTAGGATGACTAGGATACCTGAGGTGTCCAAAGTTTTACCCTTTTTCCTGGGCCAACTAGGATGCCTCAGGTTGCCTAAGAGGACTAGGTGACCTTAGACCCTCCTGGGCCCAAAACAGTTTTTGCTGATGCTATTTCCATATAAACAAATCTATCCATTATTCCTTCAATACGACGAAGTTTTCCAACACCATTGCGGTGAATACAGCCCCACACCATCAGCAAACCCTTTCCTAAACCTCGACAATCCCTTGGTGAAACTAAAGTCTCCGTTAGGGGATCCTGCCCTTTATGTCTACGGCACCAATGAAGGCCATCGGATCCACCTGCAACAACAAATTTTGACTCGTCTGACCACAAGACCCGGTACTGATTCCAACCTGCTGCAGTTGCCCATTCTTGCCATGTCCATGCAAAAGCAAGACGTTCAGCAAAGTTACAGATGTTAAGCGTGGCCTTTTGACATCGAACAAAGCCCAACAGGCCACGCCTACGAAGTGAATTGCGAACTGTGCGATGGGAGATTGAGATGAACCGTTTCCGCTGGGATCGGCACCATCAGTTGCATCACTATTGTCAAGGTCTGCAATACCCTGGTCAAGATCCTCTTCAGAAATTACAGGAGGGCGGCCTGGAAGGTACAGTTTATAATAGCATCCATGCTGTTGTGTAGCATCATATGCTTTAGAGATGGTTGTGTGGTTGGCAGAGGTGTTTTGGAACAGAGGAGCCTCGTTAGCGATCCAATTGAAGCTTCTGTGGCATTCATCTTGGTACATGAGAATTGCACAACGCTTAGTAGGCGTCATTTTGATGCGAGAGAGTCCAGCGGGCTTTTTTGGACAAGACATTGGGGTTCAAAAGTGTTTAAGCGCTTGTTACATACATGGTTTCTATATATGGGGGTGTGCATCAATACTTGCCATCACTGTAGATAAGGTATTTAGAGTGAGTTACCCTATAGTAGATATATACTAGTATTTGAAGCAACTTTAGGCCAGAATTTAGTATACCTTACCTCTAGTGACCTCAGCAACATCATGTGACCTTGGGGCGTTGGTTCGGGCAGCATTCGGGAGGCGCATTTTGTACATAACATGAATAACTACATAACTACATGAAATATATGTCCTAAATATCAAATGTTGTGTCCAACACCGTAGCAATGTCCTCTCAAACTCATGAATGTTGTCCTCTGCATTGTCATCATGCTCTTCCCACTCTCCCACACCCTCCACCATACCTTCCTTAGACCTACAATCCTCTGGTTGACATGTGACATGAGTTCCGGTCACCCAGTACCCTCAATTTGCATGGTTAAACCCCTCAGCTTGGTAATGGCAAACAGCAGGATCTGTGCAAGGAGTTGTATTGAGACCATTCCTTCCAGTGGAGACAAAGCTGCAGAGCAAGAGCAGGGTCCTCCGCTTCCACTTCCTTGGCTTTCCCACATATCCCTCTCCTCCTCATCAATCATGTAAGTTAGGAGTCTTTTAACTTCCACATGGACCCATGCAAGCTCCTCCTCCACTTGAATAAACTTGAAAAACTACATCATGAGAAGACAATTTTGAGGTGTTGCCCATTTTCTCTTGTGTTCATCCTTGCAGGTGTCACGAAGAATGTCAAACTCAGACAGGTAAGAGAAATCCACAATCTTGTCCCAAGTGATCTTCCTGCGTGGTGGGCTGAGTGCTGCACAGCTTCATTATAGGAGGTGATAGCATTTTGAATTGACTTTGAGCAGCTCTTGAGTGATTGAGCAACGTGTGTATGCATCTTGTAGCCTAATGGAAACTTTTTAAACAAACATAGCAAGCAAAAAGTATAGAAAGGTGCTCACCAGTACTGGAGAAATTCAGCCAAGCCATTTCAAACATCCGTGCAACCAGCAGACATTCCAGCTTGTTGAGAGCTTTTTGATAAGCTGCCTCCTTCACCATCTTCCTTGCTTCCACCCATTCCTCACACCCTTCTACCCACTGCACCTCAATATTGAGACATGTCTCCAGCGCATGAACATCAGCAATGAGCTTCTGTTCATTCTCCTCTTCATTCCGATGTTTCCTCTTGTAGATATTCCCAGAACCCTGCTTTCCAGAAACATACGGAATGTATGACTGACGAAGCCCTGACAGATGCACCTAGCAGCTCTGTAATGCATCCAACTTCAGGTAGTATTCCATCCCAGTGGTCTCCTGAGGTGGTGTGGGACACAGACTACACAGATATTCACCCTCCTCCACCAGCTAATCATAAAAGACCTGAGGAGAGGTAATACCTGCATTCTTCATGCTCATACTCAGTGTGTCTTGAGTAGAAATAATCCCTAGAGCCTGCTTGTAGTTACCATGCAGGAACCTGCTCAAGTTCAAATATGTCTCAATGTCCTTGTAGTAGAGAAATTCCAAAATTGCCCATTGACAGTGGAATGTAGATTGGTGATGTGTGATAGGTGTGAGAGAATTTGACACATTAAAAAACCATTCATTACCTTCACCATCTTCAAGACTGCACCCAACAACATAGAGCATGAGGAAGAGCAGTTGACAGAGATGCTTGTGAGAATACCCATGCATGGTCCCAACTACAGGGAGGTAGCCTGACCATTGAGCCAGAGTCTTGAGTGGGCTTCAAGATAACATCTTCAAGAACTTGCAGGCAATGTCATAGGCAATGGCAAGAGATCCTTTTGGTCTTCCTTCTTTACTGTGTTCCTGCTCCTCCTTCTCAGCAGCCATGAGCAGATGCACCAATGCCAGAGGGTATCAAGCCCTGAAGAAGAAAGAGTCAGTTAAAATAAAATCTTAAAAAGAAAAAGAAGTAGAACTCACAGCTCACTGCTCTGAACCATATTGCAGACCACAAGGACCATCATGTGTTGACAGAGCAAGACAAACCACCCATTCTCTCAAAACTTTGCTGCCAACTTCATGGTATTTGTCTCTTTCATGTTATGCCATTGTTCCTCGCACTGTCCCTGAGCCCAAACATGTTGAAGCAGCGGCGCATCAGCACCAGCTGGTGTCTCCTCGATGCTAGCCAATTACTTTCATCCCAAACCTTGGTCTCCTCAAGAGAAGTGAAGTAATCTTCACCAGCAATACACCGGTCAATTCTCTCCCTGCTTGCCTGTGGTAACTCCAATCCCGCCTCCTCCTTGTCCACTAGACGATCTTCCTTCCTCTCCACTCTCCTGAGGGAGTTGTTGCTGTCCATCTGCACTATCATGGCACATGTCAAGCTCATTGTCCTCATGAAGATGGTACTGACAGGCAGGGCATGCATTCAGCATTTGCCAATCTCATCCTTCCCAACCCAACACAGCTCTGATGCATTTTTGGATGCCATTCAAAAGGGATACATACACATTGAGTGTAGCATAAATCTAAGAGGAGAGGTGAGGGTGGAAGGCTACTCCCTCTAGGTCACAGATAGCCTTGGCAAATAGTTGAACACTAAGCCTGGGGCAGTGCACAAACAGTTTGTGGTATAGGCTGATAGAGCGAATGGTGAACCTGTTTGAATGTTTGAGGGGTGAAGTAGGAAGGATGCCAGATCGAATCAAGCTAGCTGAGTCGAACTTATCATCTATCCAAGGAATTTCTCTGTATTATATCCCTGCAATAGAATAATTAGCAGCAGTCTTAAAGCTATAAGAAATACGCACTGAATATGTCATGTCAATCCATAAAGACAGTTTTTTGCACTCTGACAAAGGCTCCCCAGCTGTTTCCCTGAGGCACCAATCCATGTAAGCATCAACCATACCCTCAGTCAGTTCACTCCAGTACTTGTTGGTCATGTCCATGCAATCCTGCTTGGTCTGAAAATCTTGATACTTAACTCTAACCTTTCTAGCTGCCTTCTCCACCTCATTCTTGTCCACCTCCACCTCATCCTCTACATCAGAGCCCTGATCCACCCAGGCATTGTCCCCACTGCTGCCAAAATTGTTGTAAGGCTTGTAGCTCATGGGCTCATCTAGAGGAGACCCATATTCCTGCTGAGCAGCAACTTCCAGAAGGCTATGTACCAGAACCCAGAATTCCGTGGCAGATCCTTTATCCCTCATTTCAGAACCTGGGAATGTCAAAAAGACGTGGTGCCCCAAGCCTCAGATTTCTTCTGCAAGCTGGCATCACCTAGCAAGCCATGAGAGGGCCCATATTGTCATCAACTGGTGGAAGCCTTGGAACACTTTGAGGCCTGCAGCACATTCACATGGCAGCCTTAGCTGCTCCAATTTGATATCTTCAAGGGTAGTAGCCCTTTAAGGAATTGACTCACAAAGGGCAAGAAACCTAGGAGGGGAAGAGGCCTAGGAAGTGTAAATATAAGGTAGCTTGAAAAGTGCCATCAAATAAATGGCAAGAGCAGGAATTGAACCCACAATCTCTATCTATTTGGCTGAAATAATCAAGCATAACACCATATCCGCTGCACTAAGTGACTATGCTAAAAGATAAATACTTGTACAATATATGCCCTCATCTACAAGTTTTTTTTAATAAGTGGGGGCAAGCCCCCACACCCCCATTAAATATAATCAACTCCAACCCTAACCCCAACCCCTAATCCCTAACCTGTGTGGACCAGGCTAGGGTGAGCAAAGCTCACCCTTCACCCTACCCTTAACTATTTATTTACACAATACCCTATATAAGATACTAAATGTGCTGAGCTAGTATCAGTTACTTGGTGAAGTGGTACAAGGTGCTAGCTTTTGGGATTATATAATTTTAAATCTGTTAGAATGAGGGTTCAATACTTGCTTGTATCACATTTTAATTTGACATGAAATTCAAGTGTAAGGGAAATTCTCCTCTATATATATGTGTGTTAGAAGGCTTTTCCCCTTCACATGAGCCAAATCAGAGCAGCTTGAGGTGCACATGGCAATTAAAATGGAGAGTGATGGAAGCCATGAAGGCTTGAGTCAAACTTGGTTTGCAAAGAGATAATCATGCTCATGTGATCACAAGTGCCTGTAATGCTGCTAAAAGGCGCTTAATCAGCCAGCTCTCTTGCATTCCCACCTCAACCATGAAGCGCAAGCACAGCCAGCTCTCCATTGATTCTCTTGAGGAGCAGCTTTCTTTTGGACATAAGTCCTTTTCCCCATACTCTTTTCCCCATGCTCTTTCCCTGTGCCCTTGTGCTACCCATGCTGAGTGCTTTCTCTGCCATCGAGCCTGCCACCCCAACACCTGGGGATGCAGGCTTCAGGCATGCTGAGCCATGATAGGGCTGACTCTGTCTGAGCCCAGCTCAACAGATGGGATTGGAGTTTGATGTGTAGCGTGCCTGGCACAAATCATGTCATTAGGGGCTTCCTTTTGCCCCTGTGCTAACTCTTTAATTGCAGATGGATTCTGTACCCTTTGCAATGGCAAGGAATTCAGCCCTTCTACTAGGGCTCTGGACCTCATCCTTTGCCACTTCAGCACCACCAGCCTGCTTAGCAAGGGCCTTGTCAGGCAGGAGTTCCAGTTCTCCAAAGCTGATGACAATGAGGTAGTCCCATGCAAGCCTCTTTTGCCCAGCCTTTTCCCTCATCTGCAAGTGCCTCTATCCACTCTCATCATCAGCCCTCTTTCAATCAGCACCCTCTTTTCTCCTCCACTGCATCCAGCCAAACACCCACAAACCTCTATGGCTGCTGTCACTGGTGCAGCTTGCCAGAAGCTCCTCTATTGTGAATGGCACAGAGTGGCTCATCGAGCTAAGCAGGATGTGCTAGGCACTACCCTCAAGGCTATTGTTCAGAAGAGAGCTGTGTCAGCAACTAGTTCCCCACAACACGAGGTACCAGGCATCATGACTTCCGACTTATGCAAAGACAAGAACGATGAGGAAAAGAGAAGAGGATGATATTGAGAACTAGGAGGTATTGACAAGATTGAAGCTAAGGACTAAGCTAAAGCTACAACTACTATATATACTAAAGTACAAACCCTAAGCCCTATACCTGGTACCCTGACCATGTGGTAACAATGCATGATATGATGAAAGACAACAAGTAAACAACAAGAAGTAATGATAGGTTGATCATACAAGTATGGACATGCTAGCATGTGTTATGATTGTAAACAATCATACTCTGATCAACAGAACCTAATTAGTATAGCCATGTGTCTAGACAAGCACACACTTATATAGATATACAAGGGTAAATAAAGGAAAATGATAAGAAATTATACCATGTGTCTGATAAGATAAGAACGTTCATAACATTACCCCCTCTTTAGGATGCGATTTCCACATTGCGCAAGCTTTGCAGTCATTGATTCTGTAGGTATCATCAGGAAAAATGGTCTGGGCCAAGGATAGCCTAGGTAACCTAAGCCTCCTAGGCTACAGGGGCTGGACTTGGGATGGCCTAGGCAGCCTAGGCCTCCTAGGTTACCTAGGACTATCTCAGGCTGCCTGAGGTTTCCCCAGGGTTCTTCCAGGTTTCCTCAGGTTTCCTCAGGTTTCTCAGGTTTTCTCAGGTTTTCTCAGGTTTTCTCAGGTGACTCAGGTTGTCAAAAGTCCACCCCCTAATTCCTAGGTCATCCTAAAGGAACCTAGGCAACCTAGGTGGCCTAGGTGGCCTAGGTGTCTTTGAGTTACCTTGAGGTTAACTTCAGGCCATCCAAGGCCCAAACAGTTTCTCCTGATGATAGAAGTTGGAATTGGTGTTGTTAATGGTTCTGGAATAGGACGGAATAGGTGTTTGGGAAATAATAACATGGGTATTTTGAGTTTTCAAATTTCCTTTGAGCGTAGTTTAGTGGGATATTTATTGTGAAATTCCTTGATAGCTTCTTTTGCTTGATCAAGATTTGATACTGGTTCCCATGTCATTTTGTGTGGTCTGTATCCCTTCCATTTGACCTTGTATAACACCTTCTTGGTTCTCTTATTCTGCTTCGAATCAACTATTTCCTCGACTTCATACTCTGGCTCTTCACCTTCAACTTCTACAGGTGGTGGGTTGGTGTTTTGGGTTGGTTTGGAAATTGTGGGGGATGGTATCGTGTAAGGAGGACTTCATTGAAAACATTATGAACACTTCTCCATGTTTTTGGGATTTTGAGTTTGTACGAGCTGTGCCCAACTTTCTCTAGTACTTCAAAGGGTCCAAAATGTTTGTCATCCAACTTCTTCATTGGGCGACTTGTCGTAATGTTTATCCCTTCGAGCCACACCTTGTCTCCTACTATGTATTCTCTTGACTCACTATGTTTTTTGTCATAGTAGCGAGTCATGTCTTCAGCTGCTTTCTTCAGCGCTGAGCCTACTTCATCTTGTACTTTCTTCATACTATCTGCAAACTCTTGGGCTGAGGGATTAGAGGATTTCTCTTTCGGTGCCATGCTTTTATAGGGATGACAACCCATATCTGTGAAGAAGGGAGTAACTTTTGTAGCGGAGTGTACTCAATCATTATATGCAAACTTGACTGTGGGTAACCATTCATGCCAGTCCGACTGGTGGTAATTGATGAACAAACAAAGATAGTGTTCAGTTTCTTGGTTTGTTCTTTCGGTTTGTCCATTAGTCTGAGGATGATATGCTGTTGTAAAGTTTGCTTCGATTGCGAGTTGTTTGTAGAGCTCCTTCATAAAACCTGAATGGAATTGTGGACCTCGATCATGTACAATCTTTTGAAAAAGTCCATGAATAGGGAAGATTTTCTCTCTATACATTTGTGCCATGCCTTCTGATATTAATGATATATGGGTTGGGAAAAGTCTAATTCACTTTGTATAGTGATCAGCGAATATAGCAATGGCATCGAATCCTCCTGCTTCCGGTAGCTTTCCAATCAGATCAACTCCTACGAATTCCCAGGGGCCAGATGGTATGTTATGGGGATTAAGGTGTCCAACAGGTTTGTTCCAATGAATTTTTGTGGCTTGGTACTTCTCACACCCTTTTATGTACATTTGGATGTTGTTTCCCATTCCTGGCCACCATTAGTCATGGGTGATTAACTCCCATGTTTTGTATCAACCCGGATGTCCTCCAAGGATTGAGTTGTGGTGTTTTTGTATGATTTCTCCTTGTAACTCTTGGTTCTTTGGGACGTAGATGCAATTTTTCCATGTAACAATTCCACCATGTTCATTAACCCAGTATTTGTCTTTTCTGTTTAGAGCTTTGACTACTGCTTTGTCCATGTTGTTGACATATTTTTTGATTTTGTTGATTATGGCATCTTCTGGACTCTTGGTTTCATGGATTATATTGATGAAAAGTTCTGGTTTTAGAACAACAATGTCTTTGTTGTCATTCACCCCCGTCTCGAGGTTTGTCATCCTTGACAAAGTGTCTGCTTTTCCCATGGAAGTACCTGGTTTGTGATGGAGAAGGAATTCATATTTGGATGGTTCTGTAACCCAATGTGCCTGTCATCAATTAAGTTTCTGGGGTTTACAGAAGTATTGGAGATTCCGGTGATTGGTCCATATTTCAAATGGTTCTCTAGCACCCATGAGGTACTGGTGCCATTCCAGCAGTGAATCCATGATAGCCATCATTTCTTTATTGTAGATCTCATAATTTCATTCAATGTCATTGAGAGAATGAGATCTAAAGGCTACTGGTCTCCATTTTCCATCAACCTATTGGGAAAGTACGGCACCATTGGCAAAATCAGATGAATCAGCTTCTATTTGAAACTTCCCAGTATCTAAGGGAATTACCAGTGTGACGTCTTCTGCAATTCTTGTCTTTAGAGTTTTGAAGGCTTGAAACTCTTCAGGACCCCATGGCCATTCCCCATTACCAGTGAGTTTGCTAAGGGGTCTAGCAACATGACTGAATCCTCGAATGAAGCATCTAAAGAAGTTGCAAAATCCTAAGAAGGATTGTATATTGCACTTCTTTTTGGGAATTGGCCAGTCCTTGACCGCTTCAACTTTCTCTGGATCCATTCTCACTTCTCCATTTCCAACAATGATACCAAGATAACTGACATGAGGTGATTCGAATGTACATTTCTCTGGTTTGAGATAAAGACCGTTTTCGTCAAGGATTTTAAGGACTTCATGTACAATATGACGATGTTCTTCAATGGTGTTTATGAATACAAGAATATCATCCATATACACAATTACATGTCCTTCATCAATGAGATGTTTCAGGATGTGATTCGTAAATGCTTGGAACATTGCGGGAGAGTTTGTAAGACCAAAGAACATAACTGTTGGTTCGAACAACCTCGATTAGTCCTAAATGCAGCTTTCCATTTGTCACCATCCTTGATCCGAATATTGTTGTATCCCCATTGAATGTCCATCTTTGTAAAAACCTTGGCATCTTTAAGCTTATCGATTAGTTCTTGGATTAGAGGAAGTGGATAATGGTTCTTAATCGTCATATCATTGAGTTTTCAATAATCCTGAACTGGTCATAAAGCACCATCTTTTTTCTTAACAAAGAAGAACAGTGAGGCCATTGGAGAATTTGATGTATGGATGCATCCTGATCGTAGATTTTCTTCCAAAAATTCATCTAATGCCTTCTGTTTGTTCAGATTCAAAGGGTACACTTTACAGTCTACAGGGTTAGAACTGGGTGTGAGTTTGATGGCATGGTCCCATGGTCTTTGTTTAGGAAGTTCGTCAAATCCTTGTTTATTGAATACAGCAGGGTGTTCTTTAATGTATTGGTCTGCTGTAGAGGGTTCTGACATGGCGCATATGTGTCTGTGATCTTTGACATAACCTTCCCAGTCAAATATGAAAAGTCTCTCCCCTTCTTCTAGACAATTGAGGGAGGTTCCTTCTTCCGGATTTAGCCACCAAGGGATATAACCACAATGAGTAGGACAACAATCAAATGTAACAGTAGAATTTGTCCAATCTATGCTAGGGTTATGTTCTCAAAGCCAATCGAGACCAATGAAGATATCAGTGTTTCCAAGATTGGTAACTCCGAACTCTATTCTTTCCACATGGTCTCCAGTGACTAAACAAACTTCTGCCATTGCTTTGATTGATCCGCCGGCATTTAAAGTACCATCAGCATTATATACAGCAATTTTGATTGGGAGTTTTTGGATTGGGATGTTATGCTTCTCAACAAATTCTTTATTGATACATGATCCTGTTGCTCTACAATCTAGAAGTGCATCTGCTTCTATTTGATTGTCTTTTGTGATGTCTTCAATGATGACTGATAGTTTAAGATCCTTGCCTTTTGTACCTCTTACAAAATGTTTGTGTTTGAAGTTATTGACTGCTTCTATCACATTGGGTACTGAAAATTTTCTTATTTCCATTACCATTTGTTCCATTATCTCTTGTCATCAGTTGTTAGGGACCCAAGTCCGTAATTCTCTTGCTTGAGAGTCATTTGATGTCCGTATGCAATTAACCAACCTGTGAGACCTGGTGCATGAAACAGATCTCAAACCAATGTATCCTGAATGTCTCGCACCTAGATGTAGGTGGGGACCAAATGCAACCACCCGGGGTAACCGTGCCGTAAGGTGGGTCTGGACAGTAATATGAGTGTTGTACAGAACAGTACAAGCCTCAGAGGTGCAAGGAACAGTGTACGGGTCACCCAATGATGTAATCAGGAGGAAGCGGGTGGTATTGTGGTCCAACGACCAGAAATGAGTGGAAACGGATGGAATATGGATGAAGGGGTGGTCCAAAAAGGTGTAATAAGTCCAAATATGGATAATGTGGGTGGAATACAGCAAATGCGGATGGAAATAGCGTGGGAGCGGACGGAATAGCGCAAAAGCGGATAGAAATAGCGTGGGAGCGGATGGAATAGGGTGAAAGCGGACGGAAATAGCGTGGGAGTGGATGGAATAGGGTGAGAGCGGATGGAAATAGCGTGGGAGCGGATGGAATTGAGTGAAAGCGGATGGTGCCAGAGGTTCTAGAAGTAGCAAAACCCAAATAGGAAGCTCCTGGGGAGCTTTGGTTGTAAAGTTGTAAGCAGAGATAGAAGACAGTGAGCTCTGGACGTAGATTTGGTATCTACAGACAGAGCCTTGCAGTTGATGCAGATGACAGTGAGCCTTCAAATGGAGCTCGGAAGGCACGACTGGTTAGAGCAGACAGAAACAGAGAGACAGAGACAGAGACAGAAGCAAAACAGGATCAATTTGATAACAGTGGTAATAACAGACTAGGGTACATGGACTCGGGGTGTCTACTTATATACTGTAGGGTGGCTGTGTAGGTCGTCGGGAGGGCCTGATGGATGGTTATCAAGTGCGGGAGGCACCCAGGAGGCAGGATAATGGGTAATCACATGTAGAAAGTGCCCGGCAGGTAGGATAAATGGTAAATAAGTATGGAAAGCGCCCGCAATTTAGGTAATGAGAGCGGGAAGTATCCGCGGACTGTCAGGAAGCGTGGGAAACATCAGCGTGTGAATAGCGGGTGCAGGGAGTGTCTGGAAATGAGCCAAGACCTGACACAACCAATCTGAGGAATTCAGAGTAAACCTTACAGGGTTTTCAGTCTTTTTTGGAGATGGAAAAATAGGAGTAGATTCAGGCATATTTATCATGTATGAAATACCGCTGTCTACATATATAGAATTTTCTATGTCCGAAATTGACTGAGACTCAACAGGACCTGTATACTGTTGAGATTTCACAAAACCCCAGAGTTTCCCAAGCTCTGCCTGATCTTCCTTGTTGAGCGCTGTGAATGCTTAGCGTATTGTTTCTCTCTTGTTCAGGCAGTCCCTCTTCATATGTCTGGGTTGTCCACACCCAAAATATTTGAATGGGCTTTGTGCCCTGCCTCAATCCAACTCCATTGGTTGACCGCTTCCTCCGTAGGTGACGCCAGTGCCATCCTGTTGATGAGGTTGTAGTGCTTGTGGAGTTGTTTTAGGTGCCTGCACCTGAGTCTGAGGAGTGGTTTTTGGGGTGGAATACCACTGATTTCCGAAGCCCCATTGCTTCGTTTCATTATTTCTCCATCTCCAGAGATTGTCAAGGTCAACACATCTCTTCTTCCATCCATTGAAAGTGTTGGGGAGGACTCCGACGCTATAGATACTGTCAATAATGGATTTATTGACTGTATGTGTTATTTTTTGCAGGACGTGCACATTGTCCTCTGCGTATTCTGCAGTGCTAACTAGCACCTCGAAGTGTTCAAAGAATGCTGCTACTGTTTTGTCTTTTCCTTGACAAATTCTCTTGAACTTCTCCCTGGCATTGGCATGTCTTGCCATATCCAGGTACCTGCTGCTGAGTCTTTTCATGAAATAATCCCAAGTCATATTCCATGTTCCCTCTTCATCAGAGTAAAAACCGTTATACTGGTTTTCAACCCAGTCCCGTACTTTCTCTCCTTCCATGTAGGAGATTGCGACATTGATACGTTCATCATCTGAACGGATCTTGTTTTTTGGGTCATTAATCCAAGCGATTAATTTTTGCTTCCATTCTCAAGAGCTCTCTTTATCTCCTTTAAACATTGGAGGTTCCTTTAAGAGAGACTTTCCATTGGTGGAAGTCATGGGTTCTGTCCCTGGACATGTTACAGTCCATCCTTAGTGTATGAGAAATGTGGTGAGTTGTTCTGGAGTGGGAATATCATTTGGGTTGGTTGGTGCAGTAGGGGCATTGGATTGTGGCTCAGACATAGTGGATATGGATGGAGAGGTTGTGGTTTGGTTGGATGGGGTAGAGGGTCTGGAATTATGGGCTTGGTAAGTTGTACGATCCAGAATGGTGAGAGGTGAATGTGATCAATGACTCTCAGAATATAAAATGATGAAAAAGGGAAGAAAAGAAATAGAAAGGTGAAGGAATAGGAATGTGATAAAATGAATATAACACAAATGCATTGAGATCGAGCAAAGAGGTGTTTGCTATTGAGAGATTTCACTCAAAAACTGCACATATGAACACACAGTTTCTCTTTATGAAATACTGTGGTGGGGAACACGTGTAATTGTGAGTGAAATGGTATGGTAAAGATAAAATGTGTTTGTGTAGCATGAATATACTAGTGAAATCTTGAGTAGCAAGAAATCACAACAATGTTGAAGAGTACTGTCAACCAGTATCAACAACAAGCAATGATCCATGATGAGTGGGAGAGAGTAGCTTCAATCTTCTGTCAGCGACTAGTTCCCCACAACATGAGGTACCAGGCATCACAACTTCTGACTTATGCAAAGACAAGAACAATGAGGAAAAGAGAAGAAGATGATATTGAGAACTAGGAGGTATTGACGAGATTGAAGCTAAGGACTAAGCTAAAGCTACAACTACTATATATACTAAAGTACAAACCCTAAGCCCTATACCCTGTACCCTGACCGTGTGGTAACAATGCATGAAACAATAAAAGACAACAAGTAAACAACAATAAGTAATGATAGGTTGATCATACAAGTATGGACATGCTAGCATGTGTTATGATTGTAAACAATCATACTCTGATCGACAGAACCTAATTAGTATAGCCATGTGTCTAGACAAGTGCATGCTTATATAGATATACAAGGGTAAATAAAGGAAAATGATAAGAAATAATACCATGTGTCTGATAAGATAAGAACATTTGTAACAAGCTGCAGAGGCCAATATTATCTATGTTCAGCTGTCTGGCAACACATCTTGAAGCGCTTGGAGTGGTAGGAGGATGACACCCAGTGGCATCAGGGTGTTGTCCAGCCATCAAGTTCTTGAAATCTCTAGGCTGAGGTTAGTGGAGTGGAATGGAAGGTACGAGATCATGCATCTTGTGAGCCCAGTGCCTGCTCACCACTGTGTCCAGTGCCTCTACTGTTATTCGCACAGAACAATCACATAGACTGATGGTTCTGCTTGCTTGTCCTCAAGGTGCAGGCTGGCTTACAAACACCTCACTGGAGATGCTCTACCATCAGGCTCGCCTCCCCCCTCTCATAAACCAAACCATCATGGGGAATATATGACCCTTCCAGCAGGGTGCGGCTTTGGAGGGGGCAGAACCTGTCCAGGAAATTACGCCAACACTGCACACAATGTCCCTCTCATCCAGGCCATGCTTGACAACTCTGCTGTACAATATGTAGTGCGCTACATTGACATTAAGTGCTGCGTTTGTTGCTGTGATTGTGTCTTGCTGACCCAGTTTGAATGCACCATAGCGGGACTCCACATGTACTTTCCTAAGCTGCATCACTTCTACTCCAATGTTCTGGCTCATACCTGAGGATAGGCCAGAAATAGCGTGCATGTTTGAAGGCTGCTGTTATGGGTGTGTCATTTCAACCTTCACAGTGCTGCCACTGTTGACCATGAGGATTGGTACAACATCCTCTTTGGCATGTGTGCAGTATACTCTTCTGGACTTTTCAATCATATGCATGGCGGACACTTTATTGCTTGGAGCCTGGGTATAGTTGTGCAGTTTCCTCCTGCTTGCATGATATATGTACCTTCTGCTTGTGTTACTCATGCCAATATGCCAATAGCTAAGCATGAGACTCAATCTTCCATCGCGTTCTTCATCTCTGCTGGCTTGGCTTGCTGGTATCACAACGGATACATGTCAGACAAGCATTTCAAGGAGAAAGCTAGTGTGGTGCAGCTCAAGGCATGGATGGAATCTTGAGCCAAGCTTTGGGAGATTGGAATGGAGCTCTTACAGTGCTTGTAGGTAGCAATCAGCATCTATTATTACAATATATGTATCAATTTTGTGCATACAAACTGGTGTGAGCTCGCCATATGAGGATTAAGACCTAGGTACATTTCCATCCCAAAATCATAAAACTAGCTTGGTAGGGGTATTTGGCCTACTGAGCACCATTGCGATAGTAAAAAATTCTAATATTAATACATGTTATGCATCTGGTTCAATGTACAACTTATACTCATAATGTTTATGGTCCAGTGCAATATATCACTGAGCAGGAAATGTTGAAGAATGTTGGCGCAATCACAAACAATTAGCAAACATGCTTTTGTTTCCCACATGCACACTTACCTCTTCTTTTCTCATACTTTGTGCACCTCTCACTTCAACTTTCAAATCTACTATCCAAAAACATCCTAAAATCTGCCTACAATGCCTCAACTCCATACTGAGTCAGCTGTCCTGAGAATCCGAATGCACCAAGAACATTAAGGAGGAAATTCATCAGTGCATAAGGCTAAATGCACTAACCAGTGTTATTGCCTCATGTACTCACAATTTCTCTTGTTCACACTTTATCTTTCTGGTTTTTATATGCTCATAGTTATGTTTATTGTCTATGTTAACTAATGTATCCTCTAGAAACAAGGAACCATTGAATGAAGAAGCCAAAAGTTGCATGAGCAAGTAGGCAAATTTTTTCTGGCCAGTGATGTTGTATCTCATGGCCAATGTCAATGGTTCCCTAGGAAGCATTCAGAGATGAATGAGGAGGAGGAGGAGGCATTCAAAGAGCATGAAAAGGCAGCTTCGAAAAAGTATTTTCTCAAGTGCGTATTCAACTTCTCTACTTCATGTTGCAATCTAACTCAGCAGAATAACAGAAATTGGGAGGCCATTCTCAAGAAGGCTGATTTGAAGCATTGGTGGTATGCTTTGCATAGTCTATGGTTCTATTGTGCTCATTCTTCCCCTTACTTTAGTGCATATGTGTGCAATTCATGGTGAAGTTCAGGCTGGTGGACATATTGCCCTCTGCAAGGGGAAGCTTCAGAGTAGGCTTCTGGAACAGCCTGACAACATGGATGGGGATGGCATTGTGTATGAATAGAATGCTCGATAGCAAATTTTTCAGCAAAATTGAGCAGCACTGTCATCAGTTGTGATATTGGCATGTTTGATGCCTACCGCAAGTATTACTATTGTTAGCTACACAATTCAAGTTAATGATTCAATTGAGTCCATAATTCAGTAACTATTTTCTGCACAGGCGTTGTTTGACCAAGAAAATATCATTTATTTACAAGAAATCACAGACTACTTGACTTCTACATTGAGATACGCATTGTTACAAACATTCAAGCTTTGACAAAGCAGACTTGGAGCATCACTTCCTTCAAAAGTAATGGCAAGGACCATTGCTAGGAGAAAACTTCGACCTGTCCAGCAGATTTCTACTGCTTAAACTGCACATCAGCTTGAGCATGAGTCCCGTTGGCTGCCATTACAATGCCACCACAACAGGCAAGTCCTTCAATGAGGAATGCGAGCCTAGAGTTTGTCAGGTCAGATATTGCTTCAGTGAGCTGAGAATCCGCTGACCTTTTGGTGTAGACACCTGGCTTAGCGCCCTTGATAATGAACAGGATTTTGTTTTGAGTCGGAACATCCTGAAGCATGTCAAGAATGCCAAGTCCAGATATTCCTCATAATACATGCAAGCCAGACAAGCATCAGAAAATTTCTTTGAAAGTTGGTGCTCATACTGGTTTCAGAGGAACTCAGGGCCATAGTTGTCCTCAGGCCCTTTCCAGCTGTCAAACAGGCTTTGCATGCCTCCCCAACCGTGATAGACAATGTAGTACAATTTGTAGCTTGTCTTGACTGGAGATTTGTTTGGTTTTGTGGGGGAGGGAGCAGACAAGATGGCAGAAAGATCAACATGACCTCCAGAGGCAATGAGAATGGCCTGGGAGGTTCTTCACAGACACATTTGGCTTTGGCAGGTGAGCTGGGAGGACTGAAGGTTTTGGTGAGACCCTCTACATCAATGGTCAGTAAAACTATCAGTTGCTAATGAAGAAACTTGCTGATGGTAGCGCTGGCTTTTCCAAATGCTTCCCTGAGGTCTTCTTCAACATCCTCAAGCCTATACTGTGCCTTGGTGTGAGCTTCCTCAAGCTCCTGCAAAGCTAAACAATAAAGATATAAAAATAAGTGAGAGTTTGATGAAGTATGAGATGAAAATCTCACTGCTGGCATGTTTGGTAACCTCCTGAAGCTGTTGGACTCATTTGACATGCTCCTGGTGAGTTAAGCGGGAAGGAGCCATGAGCAGGTCCTTGAAAGCTTTTTTGATGGCTGCATTGCAACAAGCTTTTCTTAGTAGGAGTCGAGGGTGGAGTCGGAGTTGGAGTTAAGCCTAAATTTAAAAATTCCACATGTCAGTCATGTTGTGATGTTATGATGAGAAATGATAGAATGATGAAATTTCTTACTGGTCATCTTGATCAACAATGTCCAGGAGGTCTCCAAGTTTGAGTTTGTTGGGCAGAGTGATGAGGAGAGTGGGCAAGATGGTGGTTCGAGTTGAGCCTTTGATGAGGTACATAAACACCGCTCCTCTTACTTCAGCAGTGGCTGACTAGCTGCTGTACAGTTACTGTGCTTCTCTTTGCTGGGTGGCGGTTTGTTTGCCAAGATTTATTCTCTTTTCTGCAGTCTATTTGAGGGCTTCAATTTGCTTCACAAAAACTCTAAAAACTCCGGATGCAATGGACAACATGCCAATTGGGCCCATGCTCACAATCCTATACGGTGACATGGTTGATGCCAACCAGCTTCATTGCAATGAGCTGGACAATAGCTTGAGCTTGAATAGTGTTTCAACACAAACTGCTGCAACTATAGGTTGGTCTCCTTTTTTTTCTTATTTTTTTAAAAATGTTTGGGTTGGTTGTAATGTTTAATCTCAACCTTATGTTTTAGCTTTGTGCTCTCATCAGCCTATATAAAAGCCAAACTATCAACCATCCCATGCCACTGGTCTGTTTTTCTGAAGGTGATGAAAACAATGCCACCATTGATTTAGCTCCCAGGGCCTCCTCTACTGCATTTGCAGCTGTGCATGCAGTGCTATCCAACATTACCAACAACTCAGGTGCTTCTGATGGTTTGTTGGCAGCTAACAATGCAGATGGCTTTGCTAATTCCAATCCCAATCCTACCTTGAACACTTCTAATGGCATTGCTCCTAAGGATGGTTCATCAGACATTCCTGCTGGTCCTGCAATGGGTGGCGGTACATTGGCCAGCAGTGCATCACCTGCTCCTGTTCCTGATCACAGTCTATCAGACACTCCTATGGCCAGAAATGTGACTGGGTCAACTTCTTCTGCTGTGGGTGCTATGTCAACTAATGGTACTTCTGGCACAGAGCCAGCTGGTGACCCTGCTTTGTCTAGTGCTGCAGATGGACCTGTGGTGGATGGTGTTTCTGGTGCTGCAGCTAGCACAGCCAGAAACACATCTGGGTTGACTTCTGCTGCAGGTGCTATGTCAACTAATGGTACTTCTGACTCAGAGCTGGCTGGTGACCCTGCTTTGTCTGGCACTGCAGATGGACCTGATGCTGAAGCTTTGCCACCTAGGAAGAAGAAGAGATCAGAGATGGGCATGGATGAGTGCTGACATTGATATGCTTTTGGAGGAGCAGGAGGAACTCTTCACAAAGTATGCTAAGCTTAACAATGTCTCTGTTGATTGAGTCAAAAAGCTTGCCCACCAACTTCCTTCAATGAAGCCACAAAAGAAGGCAAGTGATTATAATATTCTGGTATACTTCAAGGACCAAGAGCTGAACTCTGGTGAGTAAACTGTCTTGGCCAATTTCTTTTTTTTTTTTTTTTTTTTTTTGACTTTCTAACCCTTAATCTTAGCTCGAGCCAAAGGTACTCGCATTCCACTCAAGGAGCACCATGACCAGGTCAAGCGTGATGATGACCTCCAAGACATCTTCAATGATGTGGATGCAATGAAAGCCCTTTGTCAAAAGTATAATGAGGAAAAGACCAAGGAAAAGATTGTGACTGTCCAGGTGAGCAAACAGGCTCAGGCAAAGAGCATAGTGGAGAAGATGAACCTACTCCAACAAGTGGTGCAGTTGTTTTGTCATGACTTCTGTCTTCCACTGATATTTCTTTGTTTTTGCAGGCTGACTTTATGTACAAGTTGTCAGATGCAAATTCATTTGGCATGGTCATCTGAGGATCCTTTGAATTGACTGTAGTGTCCAGATTCTATGGATGTGGTCCCATGAATGTGTTCTTTCAGACGAACTTCCATATAGGCATTCAGGATGTCCTGAACTTATACAAAAGCTTTGTTGTTACTGCAGAGAAAAGTTTGTTTTTAATTCATTTGGTGTCAATGCATTGCTAATCATTTGCTCCTTTGCAGTGGGGACAAGGAAGCTGTACCAAAGTGAGATGGCTAGTGAGATTGTCCATCTGATCACTCAGGGGCTATGTAAGTTGTTTTTCTATCTTTCTTCTAGTGGTGCTTTTCTCTGATGTTGTGTTTGATTTTCTAAAGGAGATTACAGGCATAGTGAACCTCAGCATGAGCTATGTCTCCTTCGCCAAGAACATTGTTGTTCCCTATAAGGTCAACATCAGGGGGTGGTCTGACAATGTTCTGCGTGCCTATCCTCAGCAACTTGCTGCTGATCAGACCAAGAGGCTTTACAATGCATGGAACAGTGGTGGTGCACATTGGTATTGAATGACCGCTGTGGAAGCTAAGTCCTATGAGAAAGAGGTGGAGAAGAACGGTGAGCTTGAGCCTAGGGTCAGGAAGAAGCATAGTGGTGCTGGCTCAAAATGTGCATGGGGTGGGGACAATGGGAGTGACAATAGCAGGGAGGATGAGGATGCTCAGCCAACCAAGGGCTCCAAGTGTAAGAGGGCTGTTGGTGATGATGACAAGGAAGGGTCTGATGGTGGGGATGATGTACAGCCTCAGAAGAAGTCAGGAGGAGGTGGGAAGAGGGCAAGGGGCAGAGGCAGAGGCGGATGTGCCAAGAAGTCAGCAAGTAGGGAAGATGGAGCTAAGAAGTCAGCGGGGAGTGGTAGGAAGAAGCTAGTGTGCGCAACTCAGAAGAAGTCTGCTGCAGGAGTGGGTAGGAAGGCTGCAGGAGGTGGTAAGAAGTCCTCGGAGCCTGTAGGAAAGGGTAAGAAACCAATAGGTAAGAAGAGGAAGATGAGCCAGCACTTTGTTATCTCTGACTCTGATAGTGGATCCGGTGAAGGGGATGACAATGAGGACAAAGAGGATGATGATGCTGAGTTCACAGACTAGTGTGATCATTGTGTTCCTTGCTCTTTTTGCTCTACACTGTGATGTATTTCTTGTTGTTACACCAGGGTCCACCCTGTTTATATAGATATGGAAAAGGATTGAGAAAAGTTAGAGGAAAAATAACCTTTCACAGTAATTTTCCTGATCCAGAAAGGACCTTTATCAGGACTTGGAAATATTTCTGGAACTTATACCTTTTGCAATTAATTTCATGCCCAGCAATAGTTTCAGAATATACTGCCTTTCTCGGCAAAGAAAAAATCCCTTTCACAAAAGATATCCCACCCATGAAATTATGTGGGAATAATCCCTTTTTACAATAGTTTTCCTTTCGGAGAAAATTCCATTATCCGGCCTGTGAAAAAAATTGTAATTTTTCCCCTTTCAAGGCCAAAATTAATTATTTTTCTCAGCCATAAAACAAAACTGAAGATCATCGGTCGATGTTCTGCCGACAAGCAGCTGATGATATGCAGACCATTGATTCCTGATCAGCTGCTCAGTGGAACCGGAAGACATCAGGGCCTCACAGTGGCAGATTATCTGGTGCTTTGCAGAACTCTCAGTACTTAGCCATGTTGCAACAATGGGAAACGTGCCTTTGATGAGGCAGAGGAAGGGATTCCCAAGGAAATAATCCAGAGTTTTGCAACCGCGACAACATTCTGGGGATGATTGTCAAAGAAGAGCACTAAAGTCAGGGGTTTTCAATTTCAAGACTAAAATGGAATGCTTTGACTTTTAAAGTCAAAGCGTTATTTAAAGTCATTTTAAATCACTTTCTCTTCCATCATATCCTCAAAAGACCAAAAACTGGCAAGTCGCAAAGACTGCTTTTTCTACGTTTTCGAGATGGAAGTGCACAACTTTCAATTAGTTCTCTCAAGGGGATCTGGAGCATCTTAAGGAAAATTAGGTGCATATTTGTATGCGCTAATTGCTTGATATATAAAGCTTCCGTAGATTCATACACTAAATGAATGATACAATTACGGTTTAGATCTCTTTCTCATCTCGATAGATGAGGGTACAGCTGGATACCGGGATGATTATTTAGAGGTGTCCACATCTTCCCCGAATCGGATCTCCTAACTAACGTTGAGATTAAATAACTAGACTGTCAAGCAAAATCAATAGCATAATTCCATGCCTCTAAAATTCTATGCTAAAACAAGCTCAATCGACTGGAAAGTCTCATAAACAACTGCACTTTTTGAGGTGTTTTCAGATGGCAGGTGCTGGATAGAGGTCCAGCAATGCCTACTTTATATACAGAAACGTTACTTTCGCAAATTGTACTGCAGCAGAGAGCATTATTGCGCGTGGTCCGATGATCTTCAGCTTCTGGCATTACCCAGTTTAGATGTTAGATGCCTAAAGATTAGTGAATAAGCGCGTGTGCCACGGACCTTCAACGTCATCAATGGACTTGGCACATTAGCCTCATGCCAGTCGCTCTTATAACTCCTAATATCATTATTTATTTGTCATGGCTTGTGAACCGAGTTTGATATGCTTTTGGCAGACCCCCAATGGTCTGAATATTGATTTATAATGCCCAGGTATGTGAAAGCGTGTGTGGAACTTGATTTCTGTATTGACTATATTGCTACTCAAAGAAATTTAAATATCATTTGTATATCGAATCAATATCGCTACACAGAACGCATATGGTAATCTAAGTCATCATCGTCTCAACGTACTTGTATTTCATTACCTCCTCTTCCGTCAGGTTCAAACTGTGATAGAGAATTCATTCAGTACATCTACATATGAAAGGAACACAAACTTACATCGAAGGTGAGCGTTGTGCGAGATGTCGGCAGATGTGAGAGAGGAGCCGTGATCTACCTGAATGTTTGGTTTTTTCTTGGCTGTAAAGAAAGATTTTCTTTAATCTTACACATATTTCTCCTTTCTCTCCTCAATCAATATGACAGTCCTGGTATTCTCTAATCTAAAGCAGATCATAATCCGAGGGCGCCAAAGCAAGTTTCGACACTCAGAAGATCATCAGGCTGTGCGTCTCTTCTGGCATCTAATTTCAAGTCTACATAAATACGATTAAACTATTGTAACTCTCATTATTGTAAGTAATGAAGTTGCAATCATAAAAAGACGAATGACTGGAAAATGTAAGAAAAATGACTGGAAAATGAGCGCTCTTCAAACGGTAATAGCGCTGGGAAACCGGCATTGCTCTCTGATTGCCAAGATATCACTGAGTCTGCAAGACATCAGATCTAGTCGCAAATGAAAGATCAGTAAGAAACATGCCTTTTTATCGCTATATCTGCTGCTCTTGTCTCTACTCCACTTCTAAGATTGCGCACAGAGACGTTTGTTCCACATGCAACCAGTAATACATCCCCTTCCATCCTGCCTCCACCTAAACCTTGGATCGATTGATTAACAGGAAGGTAGGTATGGCGTTTGAAAAATACACGGAATCTGTACAAGATCCTTCAATAGTGAATAGTGACTGTCAGATCATGGATGTATGATTGGAGCTGGGGATTCGAAAGCAAGTCCGAGGCCAGCATAAAGTGGTCGGAAGTTTGGGGAAGGTTGGCTCGGTAATATGCAGATACTGTTCGCGGCAAGGCACTATTGGCGGGATAGAATCGGGCCCTAATGTCTTTCACAGTCGTCTACATGTTGAGGTATGTCGGTCCATAACATTATCAAAGAAGGAAACATAGAGCTAACTCTGCGTGTTGGTCGCTCAGCAATGTGATTCATGCCCATTGTTTCCAACTGAAGCTGTGGTGAACGGAATGCGAGCTTCAAAGTCATAAGGAAGATGGAATTGAGGCAAACGGCTGAAAAGGCTTGTTTATATACAGGCATCCCTTTGTTGCTTTTCTCAAAGCACTATTCTAATACTCATTGTCCATTATCTCCCTTTGTCACCAGCAACTGCCTCTCCGCATCTTGCTGGCGGGTCCTTTGGGGTATCTGGACAAAGGCATGTATCAGTGGTTGCTCATCTGAAATCTGGTTTTGTTCTCCTCTGATATATAAAAGCTGCCATCCCTAGGGAATTCTCAAACACCTTGCAATGCCCTTCATAGAACCCATCAATCTCTACGTAGAAGCTCATCCTCTCTCATCTTTGAACTGCAACATCCATGATGAAACCCTTCCAGCCTCTTCAGGAGCCTCGCGAACTCCCCCCAAACCCCGAAGATTGAGTCCATACCCAATGCCTCTTGACAAAGCTTTGCGTGATTTCCGAGCTCGATCCCATTCATCCTCTACCAACTCTATCTCCTCTTCCTCTGATATTATCGAGCGGATCGAGCAGGATGACTCCTCTGATGAGGAATCTGACACGTCCATGGTTCTTGGGTCTCGGAGGCGCAGCATTTCTTGTTCTTGGTAGGTATCTCTTACATCTTCAAGCTCTGTTTCTCATGCTCAGCTTTCTTGTTCCAGGGATGATGAAAGTTTGCAGCCCTCAGCTTCTAATGCTCCTTGCGGTACGACCAAGCCGATTCAACTTCAAAAGTTGGAAAAGCTTGCGAGGGATGCTGAGCGAGAGGCTGAGCGAGAAGCTGATCCGAGCCATGATGAGGATGGAGCAGAACCTCCACAGTCTAAGCGCAAAGGAAGGTTTTGGTTGAATGCTTCCTGGGCACGGACAGCAAGTTGGTTTACAATAGTACAATTCCATGGGGCTTTGGCCATCTCTGCAGGAGTGCCTGCACTGGTGTTGAAAAGCATTTCTCCTGCTTTTGGTCTGTACTCTGACGGTATCTGTAGAAACAATTGTAGACGATCCGGAGGCACAGAACACTCCTTCCAATCAATGAAGCCATAACTAGTGTGGGTTCCAAAATAGGCATCAATTATCTGTTGACCGAGATGCTAAAGAAGGTACATAAAGTATAGGGCTTTACCAGGAGGTGGATGACACTCACATTGATCGCCTTCCTATGCTCTGAAGGTGAATGGGACCTATAAGGAGAGTTGAGCATGAAAATGCTTCTATGAGCACAATGCCTACATATGAAGGGAGGGAAGGAAAGGAAGTGGAATGCCATCACTTCCCCAGGCAATAATCATCAGCAATTGCTATTAGCATGTGAGCCCAGCATCCACTGTCTCCAGAGGGAAGTTGTTCCGAAGCATTATAGACTTTATGGCACGATCATTTTATTATTTATGAAAAAATACGGAAAACACTGTAATTCAGTCGCATAACCTCGCGCCTTATGCGAAGTTTGCATGCCTTCCCTCACATAATTTCTGGTTGATGTGGTGTCTTCGAGGTGGTATCCTGATGTCTTCACTGGTGGGTCGAGTTCTGCGAGTGAAACTGCTTGCTTTCGTTCGATTGTCTTGCGCTGCGTCTAAAGGAATTTGGGCGAGATCTACAGACCGCTGAAACATCTCAAAGAGGCAGGTATGAGAGTGGTTGTTACTGGAAAAAACTCATTGGATCATGCACAATCATCGAGTGTAGTATGTCTTATTTTATTTCTCAATTGGTACTTGAATTTATCGTAGTAAATACACACGAGCACGGACCAAACACATCTTCGTTACTATGAGAAGCTAAGGTTTGCAAGATGCATCATTCTGGGAAGTAAGACACGGGGATCTTCAGAGCCGCGAGCTCCAAACAGGTGGCCAAAACAACTGCACCAAAGTTATGATCAATGAGATGCAGGCTGTTGATGATCAACAGCTCTCTTGAGCATTGGTGCATTAACTAAAGGAAGATATGGAGCTGTTTCGGTGAAGTAGATGCTTATTTAGTGCCATACAGATCAGGTTCAGGGAACGTATATCTTCATCGCAAGCGGCATCACAACCTTCTTCTCTGGTGCTCTTCCATCCTCTCTGCGTATGGAACGGCGCTCGCCCATGTTGTCATAGAAGCTCAAGAGCCTTCTGCATCCATCTTGGTTCCCATTTTTTAATATATATCTTTCTAAGCTACATACTTGATGCAGTGAGTCGAGGATTGTCGTGCATGAGCACAACATTACTGGTCTAGTTACCAAGTAGCTACACATGTACATACTAAAGTAGAGTCCACCGCAGCACAACACAGGGGCGGAATATGAATCTATCTGCAGTTAAGCGCCAAACGGTGCCAAATTGTTGTCTTTGTCTACTTTTATGCATGGCTTCAAATAAACATTCGCAACAATGTTATCTACTTTGAGGCTACAAGCACTCTGGTATATTTTGTAGTGAGAAAGGTTTCGCCAAATTTTTGAATCAGCAGGAGCGCTCAACCTGGAAGGCACATCTTTCCTTTGACATGGCTACTATGAACAAGCGCCTCGTTGACTGTGGTAATTTTTTCCTTTGTCAAAATTTGCTGGATTTTCCAGTAATCATTGTCTTTCAGCTTCTTCTAGCTTCTTTCAAGACTCGGAAAATGTCTTCTCAAATCGCTCCTACTCATCTTGTCCAAGTTTGCTTTATCATTCTTTCTCTGCCTACGAGAAGTGAAGGTAGGTCTTTGAGATTGCGGCATATCTTGTTACTGACCAATGACTCTGCAGGAAACCAAATCGTCCACTCCTTTATCTGGGTTCAGGCCCAGGGCGATCCCTCGAACGCCAAGCGTACTCTTAACATTGCGCTCAGATTGTCTTTGTCTTTCTGTGTTGGTGTGGTTGTGGGAGGGCTGTTTTGCGGCAGTGAGCTTATTCAATGAATCACCTTCCGCTCAAAGACTAAGAGTGCGTCTCCTAGGCTTGTTCCCTCTTCTGATTGATTTGGATTTGATGACAGATGGCATTGCTGGCGTTATCCATTATGTTTCATCTTTGCGATTTCAGGACTGGGTAAATGTGTACTTTCTAGCCACCATGCTGCTCTCTGACAAGTTTACAGCTTGCGTTCTATGTCGTTAGCCTCCTCACCTTCATTGAATTCAGGTTGCGTGCACAGTGCATCCGGGTGGTGTGATTAGAATGGATTTACTTTGTTGCGCAATGCCGCAATGCTCGGCTTTAATAATTTGGATTCAGTGCTACATACTGGAGTTATGCTAGGTGTTAATATGTGAATGAGTAGAACGTCTCTCTTAAACTACTTTTGCTAAGATCTTCTTGTGACATGTGAATACTGGACACTTGACATTCCCCAGTGACGGCTATACCTGATGATTAAGCACTGCGCTTGCCTTTTCCTAGGCCTGAAGCAAATCCTCCATGAGGCTGTCGTTATAAAATAAGAATCCTCGATAGAAGGTTTCTTGCAAAACAACGCCAACCGATGGCCAGTGTCTATAACGCGCTTGGGACTTACCGCTAGGTTACAAACATAGTAATTACAACCTGGACGGAGCATCTTACTGAGATTTTACGCTTTGACACCTGCCGGTAGCCTCGATACTATATTTGATATCACGTCTAAATGGCTTACAAGTTTTGTCTCTTCACTTCGTCATTATTTACTTATATATATAGTTACTTACATTTTATTTCATATTATTTAGATAGATAAATACTTGATACTTCTAGAAATTGAACGGTTTCTTGATCATTTACTGTCATCATCGAACCGACCTCCTGCGCTAAAAGCCTTGTGTGGGTGTTACGTTGAGCATCTGATTATTTTATCTCAATATTAGCTAGACCGTAACCATATCGTTCATTGAGCATCTTGAGGACGTATGCAGTTACAGATGAATTTATGGAAGCTTTGTATATCAAAGGATTAGTGCATACAAATATGCACCTTTTCCTTCAAATGCTCCAGATCCTCTCAAGAGAACAAATTGAGGATTGTGCACTTCCCTCTCGAAAACGTAGAAAAAGCATTTGCAAATTTACTGGCCAGTTTTCGGTCTTTTAAGAAGGGCCGTAATGGAAGTCAAAGTCAACGCGTTCGATTTTAGTCTCATTAACCTACCTAAACTTGGTGCTTGAATTTAGCGCTCTTCTTTGACGATTGACAATCGTCCAATTCATCCAATTTTTATTCCCAAAATATCGCGGCTGCGAGACTCTGGATTATTCATTTGACAGCATGCAAAGTTGCGCGCTGCTGGATCTCGACGCAAATGCACGGGACATGTGACCGTGCGGCACCTCGAGGTGCCGCACTATAAAGGCCATCTTTCTTTGTCTTGAAACCATCGGACCTCTATCATCTTACATCTCTTCTATCCTCCATGCGCATTTCAACATGTCTCCTTGGTAAGTCTCTGAGATCCCCTACAAAGCTAAGCCACTCATCATTTGCTCATTGTAAGGAGTATCAACATCAACGACAAAGAACCCCTGAACATAACACCTTCGAGAAAACTTTTTATCAAAAATTTCGCCCTGCATCATTTGAAAAGTCCTTTTGGCTACACTCAAGTCATATATTCGCCCACAGGGGTAGGGGCTCAAGCTACAACTGTCTGCACACTAAGCTATAAGGTATGTTGCAGTTGTATCATGGCCAGATGCTTGCATTTCATCTTTGTTCTAGCATCCACAATACTCTGCACATATTGAGCTCGAAGCAAACACTCCGTACTGCATCAACATCTGGAAAAATTCCCTAGTGCCCAGGAACATATAGGTTGCACTGAGGTACCCACAGGGTGACTAGGACACCCAGGATGTCTAGGCACCCCAGGCACCCCAAAGAAACCCCCCGAATCCTGTGCATCCTGAGGATAGAAAAGTATCTCTGGGGTGTCCCTGAGTATTCCTGGGGTGTCCCTAAATATCCCTGGGGTGTCCCTGATCATCCCTGGGTGTCCCCGGGGCGCCCTGGGAATCCATAGAGAAAATATTTAAAATAATATATTTTTTTACCATCTTAGCCTCTTATGCTCATATTTACCTTCTTTGTTTACTTATTCATTATTCATTATCCAAGTCTCAGTACTTAATACACTTATTATAGATGGTTGTTGCGCTTCCTGCTCACTGCTTACTATTGTCTTATTCATTTGGTGTTTCAGCGCTTAAATTCAAATGACTCATAATAAACTTAAAGATTGACACCTCACAGGTTTGAACTCTCAGCCTCGCAGTCAACTGTATTATATAAGCAATAGCGCGAGAGCTCAAAACCACTGAACTATCTTGATGTAAGGTATGCTAGAAACTTTATGCACTATATACACTAACTAGTGGGGTCAGCATCACCTATAAGAAAATTGGTGAGCACTTGGTCATAAGTGCACATGAGCCATTTTCTCACCATCATGATAGTCTACCGAGACTATCTACAGTGTGACCAGTAATTATTCTTAGGTAAAAAGAGCTTGAAATGCGAAAACTAGACTCAATTTTTTCTCTTTCGGTTAATTTAATCTTGTTGTGGATATAATACATTATAGCTTTTAATTAAAACATAAAGTATGTAGCCAAAACGTCAGATGGGCGCTTAAATCACGTGCTCGTAAGCACGAGCACATGACCGCTCTCCCAGGGTGTCCCAGGGCTTCCCACAGCTGTCCCAGGGCTTCCCAGAGCTTCCCAGGATCCCCAGGAATTTGCCCATTTCCCAGGCAGCCCAAGCAACCTGGGCAGCCTAAAATTTTGGCCAAATCCTGAAGGTCTTTGGGCTTGCTTGAGGCTAATTTCTGATTAACTTCAGAGATACTCAAGGATCCCTAGAATTTGGCCGAAATCCTGGGCTACCTGGGGTGCTTGGGTTGCCTAGTGTTGCCTAGGAATTGGCCAAATTCCTGGGCATCCCTGAGAGTGACCAGGCACACCTGGACTTGCCTGGGCTTTAGGTAGTTTTCCAGATGAAGGCGGAAGGATCCAAGTATGCCATTTCTTTGTCTTGTTATGTTCTGCTCTCAGCGGGCGTCGCAGCACAATCTCCATTATTGGCAGTTATCATGCGTTATCTTGCATGCCTGTCTTTTTGTTTTTAATCATTTCTTTCGGAGGATGGCGCGCCGGGTGGTAAAAGGTCTCCCGGTCATTGGAAGAGGAGTTCCAATGGGACTTGCTCTTCTAACAATACCGATATCTCTTCCAACAATAGTCACAGCAGGTTAGACTCCTTTCACCTTATTTTTGGAACTAATGTGGATGTTTCTCGCTAGAACTTTTGAACTTAAGAGAAAAGCTAGTGGAACGATATCGGGTCGCGAGCAAAAGCATTTGCACCACGATCCCAGTTGCCAGATGCCAACCTATTCACCAACTCGTCCACTCTTTTGAAGCGGAAGTAACGCGGGTCCTCAACAAGGAGACAAAAGTCCCTTCAATTTCCGGTTTGGATTGGGTCCCCAACTTGGAGAAGGTGTCGGGGGTCAGTTTGGGGGCTCTTCTGAGCGTAAATAACCTAGCATGTAGATTTTTAGTCCTGTAGATTTCTCATTTTATGTTCAAATAGATTTGCGTAAACCCCGATATCGATACTTTGATGCATCAGAGCGTAAGAAGTTGAAGACCAGGCTACCCCATTTATTAGTCACCTTATATATGCATCCCCTGTCATTGGGTTTACAATGCACGACTATAAGCACCGGGGTAATATGTGCCCTGTGCCGTGGACATAGTAGCGTATCCTTACCGATGAACAGGTTATCTACTGTGGTCGGATTATAATCTGAGTAAAGGGTCCGGTTCGGGGTGGCAAGGTCGGAAAAGCCACATTGCAATGGATGAGAGGTTCAGAAGGATTGATAAAGCTGATAGAATGGTTCCTCATAATTGATCCTGTCACGAATCTGGATGGTCTTGAGCTGGAGGAGTCGATCATCAGAAATTCAGATGAATGGGTGTGAATCCAGGAGTTGAGTGCCTGCGAGCACCTAAGCTCTTCTACTACTGCAGATTAGGCGGAGGTGGAGTTACTTAAGAAAGATGAAGGAATAACCCAAAGCTACCCAAAATGCATGCGCAGAACTGACAAGATTTTGGGCGAGCTTGAGGATTGGTATCCTAAGATACAATTAATGAGCGAGTAATTCATCAGTATTGATCTCAATGCGAGAGTCTTATATGTCCATTTTTTGTCCCTCTTCTCTTCTTTCTGCATCTCATGAAATGTAAACTCAACAGATCTGTGATCATTTCTTGAGATTATGAAAGACACGCATGATGAGAAGACTCCCAAGAGAAGGTGCAATACATCAAAGTTCTGAATGTGATCTCGGACGAAGGCCACTTCACCTCGATACAGACAAAGCCCACTGAAACTCAGATCGGGCAGTCAAAGCATACATTATGATATTTCATTGACAAATATGTTAATAATAACTACCAATACCGAACAAGAAAATTATAGCTACAACACCTTTTGTCAAAAATCAATGCCCTAGTGCGTATTCTTTGGTTGCCATCTCTGCTTGTCCTTTAAGACTTGTCCATTGCTATCTATGCTATACCCATTGAGAGGAGCTTGCTGTCCATACCTCAATTTGCACAACATTTTGTTTGTATTGTCAGCAGTCTTGAGGTTTTTGTGGACCAGCACAAAATGAGCCCTGGTAGTTGTGATCAATGGTTCTTCCACGAGCACTTCTGTGTGATCCATTCCCCTCGTTGGCTGTGTCCAGCTTACCACTTGCAACAACCATTGGTCAACTTTCGCATCCTCCGAAACAGACTTGGTGAATCGTACGCGCCGGGCAAGCTGATGGGCACATACATCTTCCGAATTTCAGTCCCTTATAAAGATGCAAGCCCTCCTTTCACAGATGAGAAACTGTGCAATAATTCCGTGTAGCAAAATTTTATCTTGGTCAGGATATACGGCCAGAGAATGCCGGGCGGTGACCTCCGATATGACCCAGCCAAAGCGTAAAATATCAACCCTTACTCTGATTCATCAAGCCAGAAAACAAGAAAGAGAGGTCAAAATAGAATTTTTGGATGATCGAAAACTTTGAGTACTTAATGACATAGACGGATGGGAAACGGAACAGACAAGACGAGAGAAAAAGCAACGGTGCGCAAAAAGAAGAGAGGGGAAAAATTGGTATCGAGATAAGTAAAAATTAAGTGAGAAGAATCGGATAGTATGAGAGAAGATAGCTCGAGCATATACACAAAAGATGCCATAAGTAGAAAAAAAATGTGTTGTGCAAAGAGTCGGATTGCAAAGAGTCAGATGAATGAATGACGTTTGAGAGCGCACCCCGAGGAATGAAAGTACAACGACATCTATACTCCCACAAATGCGAACAGTGGAAAATGAGAGACTAGAGAGAAAGAGAAAGAGGTTAAATGAAATGTGCTAGCATAAGGAGCATGCATACATACCAATGAATGAAAAGAATCAAATTATGACCAGCACAAAACGGGAGAGATATACAGATCATGGACTAACTGGAAAAAGATGATGGGCACGTCGAATCTTGAGCATCGGAGTCCAGTCGAGAGGCTTGGAAGGACCAGCAAAAACTTCTTCATTATCCAAACCCCCGGCCTCAATCATGAGAGCAATGTATTCTTTCAAAAGATGGAGGGCAGCAGGTGGCTCACGCCCAATCCCCCCTCGACAGGTGGGGCAAATTACCATCTTTGTTTTCTTCTTGAGATGATAATCTAAATATTCCGTGATACAGCCAGCGCAATAGATGTGGCCACACCTGAGTCTAAACAGAAGGTAAGGTGGAACTTGAGAGTGGAGGTATTTACGCACAAATGAGGGTTGTTGAGCGTGAGCCCACAAATACCGCAGTTGAAACGATCAATCTGGACTTTGTAGAAGGCCTTTAATTCGTTCTTGGTCCTATGCAACTGCTCATGGGCATCCTGAAAGATTTGCGTTGGATGATATCAAATGAAGGAAGTTGGTGACATACTAAAGCCCTCTGTGTCACCTCTGCAAGCTCAGCTTCGAGTTGCTGGACGCGGCTAGTATTTGTGGATTTTTTCTGCTCCAACCATGTTAGGTTCAGGCTCAGGTCAAAGTGGACAACACAACACACCAATACAAAAATAATATCATCGTCCAAGTCAATAGATTGTGAACTCTGAGAGCCAGCGCCCGAGCAAACATTCAAAAGAGGAAGGACAGTGCGGGAATTAAGCTGCTGCTCGCGATCAATCCTAGTGGATTCCTACTCCAACAGCATTAGGTTCAGGCTCTGGTTAAAGCAGACAGCACAACCCACCGATACGAAAATGACATTGTCATCTGAGTCGATAGCTTGCGAACCAAGACCTGAGTGAACATTCCACAGCGGAAGTACTACGAGCTCCTCGTACGCAAGGGCTGTTGAAGATTGGGGAGAATTGCGATTATGGGTGGCCTTTCCTTTGCGGCCATAGGTCCTGGTTGGCATTTTTGCTGGGGAGTACAGTGGGGAATTGGTGAAGTTTGTGGCAGCGGTGGTTGATTTGGCAGGAATGTTGCTTGGAGGCATCTGGGTTCAGGTTAGCACTACCAAAAGATGAAGAAGCAATGTGCTCCTACTCACAGCAAAGAGGATACTTGCAGTCAAAGATTAGTCAGTCAGAACTGTAAAGCAAGGGAAACTGGCAGCTCTACCCTTGGAATCTTGATCATTTATAACTCAGATGAGTCTTTCAAATGGTGAAAGGGCAAAAGGACATATGGGCCTTTGCCATCCTCATTGCACCATAGACAAAGGGTAAGAATGAGCTGTGATTGAGACCAAAGGGATCTCTTCTTCCGATCAGTCGATAGCAAAAAAAGAAAACAAAGGATTTAAAACACACCTTTGGAAAAACCGGTTGTAGAGCATCGGCAAAAGGTCTGCACGTACAGTACTAGTCACCGATAAGAGGAAGAACGTCAATCAAGCACAACCCTAACCCCATTAATATTTTGGCAAGTTCAGATCTCGTGTTATTTTGCATGCTGTCAAGGAAATAATCCAGAGTCTCGCAACCGCGACGACATTCTGGGAATGATTGTCAAAGAAGAGCACTACTAAAATCGAATGCTTTGACTTTTAAAGTCAAAGCGTTGTTTAAAGTCATTTTAAATTACTCTCTCTTCCATCATGGACACCCTCAAAAGACTGAAAACTGGCGAGCAGATTCGTAAACACTGATTTTTCTACGTTTTCGAGACGGAAGTGCACAACATATAATTAATTCTTTCAAGGGGATCTGGAGCATCTTAAGGAAAGCTTCCGTAGATTCATCTGAGCAACGGATGCTCTTGACAAGAGCCTAAAATTCAGTGCTACATGCTACAGAAAGACATAGAACCGACTGCAAATATTCCTTCCCTCTGTAATAACTGTCCACCATTGACAACATGGATAAGTAATGAGAGTTCCGCAAAGCGCCAGATATTCTGCCACTGTGAGGCCCTAATGTCTTCCGGTTCCACTGAGCAGCTGATCAGGAATCAATGGTCTGCATATCATCAACTGCTTGTCGGCAGAACATTGACCGATGATCTTCAGTTTTGTTTTACGGCCGAGAAAATTAATTAATTCTGGGCATGAAAGGGGAAAAATCACAATTTTTTTCACGGGCCGGATAATGAAATTTTCTCCGAAAGGAAAACTATTATCAAAAGGAATTATTCCCACATAATCTCATGGGCAGGATATCTATTGTGAAAGGGATTTTTTCTTTGCCGCGAAAGGCAGTATATTCCGAAACTATTGCTGGGCGTAAAATTAACCGTAAAAGGTATAAGTTCCAGAAATATTTCCAAGTCCTGATAAAGGTCCTTTCTGGATCAGGAAAATTACTGTGAAAGGTTATTTTTCCTCTAACTTTTCTCGATCCTTTTCCAGATCTATATAAACAGGGTGGACCCTGGTGTAATTATCTAGTAGTTGTATTCTTGCTCCTGTGATCTAGTACTTAATCTATGTAGTACTTACTTATACTCTAAAATCCATGTCTGTTGTGCTTTGATATCCTGCACCCCCTGGACATTGCCCAAACCAATGCCCAAAGGTCACATGATGATGCTGAGGTCACTAGAGGTAAGGTATACTAAATTCTGGCCTAAAGTTGCTTCAAATACTAGTACATATGGTAACTCACTCTAAATACCTTATCTACATAGAGATGTACCAACGGGGTTCTGACTTGTACTGTCAGCGACTAGTTCCCCACAACACGAGGTACCAGGCGTCACGACTTCTGACTTAGGCAAAGACAAGAACGATGAAGAAAAGAGAAGATGATATTGAGAACTAGGAGATATTGACGAGATTGAAGCTAAGGACTATGCTACAGCTACAACTACTATATATACTAGTGTACGAACCCTAAGCCCTATACCCTGTACCCTGACCATGCGGTAACAATGCATGAAACGATAAAAGACAACAAGTAAACGACAATAAGTAAGTATAGGTCGATCATACAAGTATGGACATGCTAGCATGTGTTATGATCGGAAACGATCATACTCTGATCGACAGAATCTAATTAGTACAGCCGCGCGTCTATACAAGCGCGCGCTTATGTAGATATACAGGAGTAAATAAAGGAAAAATGATAAGGGATAATACCATGTGTTTGATAAGATAAGAATGTTCGTAACATTACCCCCTCTTTAGGACACGATTTCCACATCGTGCAAGCTTTGCAGTCATCGATTCGGTTGGTATGGAAGTTGGAACGGGTGTTGTTAATGATTCAGGAATGGGACGTAAAAGATGTCTGGGAAATAATGACATAGGTATTTCGAGTTTTCGGATGTCTTTTGAGCGTGGTTTCGAAGGATTTTTATTATGGAAATCTTTGATAGCATCCTTTGCTTTGTCGAGATTTGATACTGGTTCCCATGTCATTTCATGCGGTCCGTATCCTTTCCATTTGACTTTGTACGACACCTTCTTACTTCTTTTATTTTCCTTCGAATCGACTATTTCTTCGACTTCGTATTCTGGTTCTTCTCCTTCGATTTCTACGGGAGGTGGATTGGTATTCCGAGGTTGATTTGGGAATTGTGGGGGATGATATGGTGTGAGGAGAACTTCATTGAAGACATTATGAACGTTTCTCCATGTTTTTGGGATTTTGAGTTTATACGAGCTTCGGCCAACCTTCTCTAATACTTCAAAGGGTCCAAAACGTTTGTCATCCAATTTCTTCATTGGACGACTGGTCGTAATGTTTATTCCTTCAAGCCATACTTTGTCTCCAACTTTGTATTCTCTTGACTCGCTATGTTTTTTGTCATAGTAGCGAGTCATGTCTTCAGCCGCTTTCTTTAGCGCTGATCCTACTTCATCTCGTACTTTTTTCATACTATCGGCGAACTCTTGTGCTGAGGGATTAGAGGATTTTTCCTTTGGTGCGGTACCTTTATAGGGATGACGGCCCATGTCGGCGAAGAAGGGAGTAACTTTCGTAGCGGAGTGTACTCGATCGTTATATGCAAACTCGGCTGTGGGTAACCATTCATGCCAATCTGATTGATGGTAATTGATGAACAAACGAAGATAATGTTCGGTTTCTTGGTTTGTTCTTTCAGTTTGTCCATTAGTTTGGGGATGATATGCCGTTGTAAAGTTTGCTTCGATTCCGAGTTGTTTGTAGAGTTCTTTCATAAAACCTGAATGGAATTGTGGACCTCGATCGTGTACAATCTTTCGGAAAAGGCCATGAATAGGAAAGATTTTTTCTCTATACATTCGTGCCATGCCTTCTGACGTTAATGACATATGAGTGGGAAGAAGTCTAATTCGTTTTGTATAGTGATCGGCGAATACTGCGATGGCGTCGAATCCTCCTGCTTCTGGTAACTTTCCAATCAGATCTACTCCTACGAATTCCCAAGGTCCGGATGGTATGTTATGGGGATTAAGATGTCCGACAGGTTTGTTTCGATGGATTTTCGTGGCTTGGCATTTTTCACATCCTTTTATGTACATTCGAATGTCGTTTCCCATTCCTGGCCACCAGTAATTACGAGTGACTAACTCCCACGTTTTGTATTGACCTGGATGTCCTCCGAGGATTGAGTCATGGTGTTTTTGTATGATTTCTCCTCGTAATTCTCGGTTCTTTGGGACGTAGATGCGATTTTTCCACGTAACAATTCCACCGTGTTCGTTAACCCAGTATTTGTCTTTTCCGTTTAAAGCTTCTATTACTGCTTTGTCCATGTTATTGACATATTTTTTGATCTTGTCGATTGTGGCGTCTTCTGGACTCTCAGTTTCACGGATTATATTGATGAAAAATTCTGGTTTAAGAACAACGATGTCTTTGTTGTCATTCACCCCCGTCTCAAGGTTTGTCATCCTTGACAAAGCGTCTGCTTTTCCCATAGAAGTTCCCGGTTTGTGATGAAGAGCAAATTCGTATTCGGATAATTCCGTAACCCAACGTGCTTGTCGTCGATTAAGTTTCTGTGGTTTACAAAAGTATTGGAGATTCTGGTGATCGGTCCATATTTCAAATGGCTCTCGAGCGCCCATAAGGTATTGGCGCCATTCCGATAGTGAATCCATTATAGCCATCATTTCTTTATCATAAATCTCGTAGTTTCGTTCAACGTCATTTAGCGAACGAGATCTAAAGGCTACTGGTCTCCATTTTCCTTCAACCCGTTGGGATAGTACAGCACCATTGGCAAAGTCGGATGAATCGGCTTCTACTCGGAACTTCTCATTGTCTAAGGGAATTACTAGTGTAACGTCTTCAGCGATTCGTGTCTTCAGAGTTTCGAAGGCTTGAAACTCTTCAGGGCCCCATGACCATTCTGCATTTCCAGTGAGTTTGCTAAGCGGTCTGGCAACGTGACTGAACCCTCGAATGAAGCGTCTAAAGAAGTTGCAAAATCCTAAAAAGGATTGTATATCTCTTTTCTTCTTTGGGATTGGCCAGTCTTTGACTGCTTCGACTTTCTTTGGGTCCATTTTCACTTGTCCATTTCCAACGATGATTCCAAGATAGTCAACATGAGGTGACTCGAATGTACACTTTTCCGGTTTCAGGTATAGACCGTTTTCTTTGAGGATTTTAAGGACTTCATGTACTATGCGACGATGTTCTTCAATGGTGTTTGTGAATACAAGAATATCGTCCATGTATACAATTACGTGACCTTCATCAATGAGACGTTTTAGGATGTGATTCATGAATGCTTGGAATGTTGCGGGAGAGTTTGTGAGACCAAAGAACATAACTGTTGGTTCGAACAACCCTCGATTAGTTCTAAATGCAGCTTTCCATTCATCACCATCCTTGATTCGAATATTGTTGTATCCCCATCGAATATCCATCTTTGTAAAAACCTTAGCGTCTTTAAGCTTATCGATTAGTTCTTGGATTAAAGGAAGTGGATAACGGTTTTTAATCGTCATGTCGTTGAGTTTCCTATAATCTTGAACTGGTCGTAGAGCGCCATCCTTTTTCTTGACAAAGAAGAATGGTGAAGCCATTGGAGAATTTGATGGGCGAATGCGTCCTGATCGTAAGTTCTCTTCTAGAAACTCATCCAATGCTTTTTGTTCGTCAAGATTCAGAGGGTAGACTTTGCAGTCGACAGGGTTAGAACCAGGTGTAAGTTCAATGGCATGATCCCATGGTCGTCGCTTAGGAAGTTCGTCAAATCCTTGTTTGTTGAATACGCTAGGGTGTTCTTTAACGTATTGGTCTGCTGTAGAAGGTTCTGACATGGCTCGTATGTGTCCATGATCTTTAACATAACCTTCCCAGTCGAATACGAAAAGTCTTTCTCCTTCTTCTAGACGATTGAGCGAAGTTCCTTCTTCTGGATTTAGCCACCAAGGTATATAACCGCAACGAGTAGGACAACGATCAAATGTAACGGTAGAGTTTGTCCAATCTATACTAGGATTATGTTCTCTAAGCCAATCGAGACCAATGAATATATCGGTGTTCCCAAGGTTGGTAACTCCGAATTCTATTCTTTCCACATGGTCTCCGATGACTAGGCGAACCTCTGCCATTGCTTCGATTGATCCGCCAGCATTTAAAGTACCATCTGCATTATATACGGCAATTTTGATTGGGAGTTTTCGAATTGGGATATTATGCTTCTCAACAAATTCTTTGTTGATACATGATCCGGTTGCTCCACAATCTAAAAGCGCATCTGCTTCTATTTGATTGCCTTTTGTGATGTCTTCGATTATGACCGATAGTTTAAGATCCTTGCCTTTTGTGCCTCTTACGAAACGTTTGCGTTTGAAGTTATTAACTGCTTCAACCGCATCGGGTACTGACAATTTTCTTATTTCCGTTACCGTTTGATCCGTTATTTCTCGTCGTCGGTTGTTAGGGACCCAAGTCCGTAATTCTCCGATTGCTCGAGAATCGTTCGATGTCCGTATACAATTGACCAGCCATTCTGAAGAATTCAGAGTAAATCTTACAGGGTTTTCAGTCTTTTTTGGAGATGGCAAGATGGGGGTAGATTCAGGTGTATTTATCGTGTACGAAATACCACTATCTACATATATAGAGCTGTCCATGTCCGGAACTGACTGAGACTCAACAGGACCTGTGTTCACTGTTGAGATTTCACAAAACCCCAGAGCTTCCCGAGCTCTGCCTGGTCTTCTTCATTCAGCGTTGTAAACGCCTGGCGTATCGTTTCTCTCTTATTCGGGCAGTCTCTCTTCATATGTCCGGGTTGTCCACACCCGAAACACTTGAATGGGCCACGTGCCCTGCCTCGATCTAACTCCATTGGTTGACCGCTTCCTCCATAGGTGACACCAGTGCCATCTTGTCGATGAGGTTGTGTGTTGGAGTTGCTTTAGGTGCCTGCACCTGTGTTTGAGGAGTGGTTTTCGGAGCGGAGTGCCATGAGTTCGTGTTTCCGAAGCCCCAATTTCTGGTTGCTTCGTTTCTTCGACGCCAAAGGTTGTCAAGTTCGACAGTTCTTACCTTCCAGCCTTGGAAAGTAGTTGGAAGATTACCGACGCTATAGATGCTGTCGATAATGGATTTGTGAACTGCGCGTTCTATTTTCTGTAGAACGTGTGGTGCGTCCTTGTTGTACTGCGCCGTATTGACCAGTACTTCGAAACGTTCAAAGAACGTTGAAACTGTCTCGTCTTTCCCTTGACGAGCTCTTTCGAACTTTTCTCTGGCATCGGCATGTCTTGCCGTATCCAGGTACCTTTCATCGAGTATAGTAATAAACTCAACCCACGTTGAGTTCCAGCGTAGTCTGGCGTAGTTATACTCCCGTTGGTAGTAATTCTCTACCCAATCTCGTACTTTCTCTCCTTCCATATAGGAGAGAGCGATGTTGATCCGTTCGGTATCGGTTCGGACCTTGTTCTTTTCGTCACTCAGCCACATGCTGAGTTTTCTCTTCCACTCCTGGTAACTCTCTTTTTCGCCTTTAAACATTGGCGGTTCCTTCAAGAGAGACTTTCCAGTAATGGAAACTGAGGAAGCAGGTGGTTCGGTTCGAAGTTCTCCAGGTTCTTCTCCTGGTGCAATGATTTCGAATCCTCTATCACGGAGGAAGCTTATCATCTCATCGAATCGAGATGGTGGAGCATGTTGTGATACATTAGGATCGGGAATGGGTGGTATGTATGAATCTCGAAGTTCGGGATGTGCATAGGGATCATTTCGGAGGGGAGATGAAGGACGAGATCCTTGTTCGGACATGGTGTTTGGTGGTGTAAGGGTAGTAGGTGTAGTGGTTTGATCGGATGGGAGTGGGAGGTTTGGAATTACGAGCTCGATAAGTCGTACGATCCAGGACGGTGAGAGGTGAATGTGATCAACAACTCTCGGAATATGAAAATGATGAAAAGGAATAACAAAGAAAATAGAAAGATGGAGGAATAGGAATGTGGTAAAATGAATATAACGCAAATGCGTAAAGGTCGTGTGAAGAGTGTTCACAAACAGTCTTTGCACTTGTCTTGCTGACTTAACACGGCTCTCCGACTAGGAATGGAGCAACGTTCCGTGCGCTATGACCCCTCTCCGAAGATTGGTTATCAGTCAAAAGCTTTCGACTACCAGTACTACGAGTCGGGCTCAACGTTACTCGTGTTGTACTATAGGTGTCTATAAGTCTAATTGGGTGCAAAGATCTGTAAGGCAAAAGGTTGGTAGAATGGTGAGCGTAGTGTGCGGGATGAGAGAATTATGATTGCGTAGCGTGGAATACAAAACGTGAAATCTTGAGTAGCAAGAATTCACAACGGTTGTTGAAGAGTACTGTCGACCAGTATCAACAACGAGCAACGATCCGTGACGAGTGGAAGAGAGTAGCTTCAATCTTCTGTCAGCGACTAGTTCCCCACAACACGAGGTACCAGGCGTCACGACTTCCTGACTTAGGCAAAGACAAGAACGATGAAGAAAAGAGAAGATGATATTGAGAACTAGGAGATATTGACGAGATTGAAGCTAAGGACTATGCTACAGCTACAACTACTATATATACTAGTGTACGAACCCTAAGCCCTATACCCTGTACCCTGACCATGCGGTAACAATGCATGAAACGATAAAAGACAACAAGTAAACGACAATAAGTAAGTATAGGTCGATCGTACAAGTATGGACATGCTAGCATGTGTTATGATCGGAAACGATCATACTCTGATCGACAGAATCTAATTAGTACAGCCGCGCGTCTATACAAGCGCGCGCTTATGTAGATATACAGGAGTAAATAAAGGAAAAATGATAAGGGATAATACCATGTGTTTGATAAGATAAGAATGTTCGTAACATGTACAGATACTGTACTTGGGGCTGTACAGGTGTAAACTTCGGGCCTGCTCCCCTCCCTTGCTGCACTTGGGGGGTCCCCTGGGCTGGGAAGTCATCAGCAGGCACTCTAAAGCCTCATTTGTGCTTGTGCTTATTTGATAGGTGTTAAGTCCATGCGACCAGGAGCGGAGCGGCCGAGGTATTGGATGGAAATAGTCCGGAAAGGTTCCGGGCTGGACCTCGCGAGATAGGGGACTCAGTGAAGCTATTGGCAACACCCTTGACATGCCGTAAAGTGTCCCAAGAGGAAAACAATAGGGTACTACCCTATTGTTTTAAGGCCTAAACCAAGTCAAGGCAGTGGAACCAAAGGCAGAGCCGAGGTTTTGCCGACATCACGTGGCTGTGTTGGCTTAGTAATCGGAAATGTCGGAAAGACAAAGGCAAGACTCGGAAAGTGAGATTAGCTAGACTAAGTCGATTTTGGAGCTAAAGTTACAGTACAAGTTTAACTACTTAAATACTACCAAGTCTGGATAAATGGGGAAAGTGTTTAACAATAAGAAATAGATTCCCAGGAGCCGCACCGGGTACTCGGTAAGTAAAAACAATAAAGTAATTCAGTAGCGAAAGACAAAAGAACATAAAAGGCAATAAAACAATAAGGACCATAAAACAAAAGCATGGGAAAGGCATCTGAAGGTACCGGGGATATATCCGAGGTTGTTCCGAGGTCTTCCGAGGGTTAATGAGGCTCGGAACGGAACGGAGTGGCTCGGGTCCGGCAGACACGGAAGCGAGACTGGAAAGCAAGGAAAGGAGCTGTAATGAAGTCCAAACAAGTCAATGACTTGCAACTAAGTTCCAGCTGAGGTATGGCTGAGGTTTCCGAGATGATTACCGAGATATAGGCTCAGTAAGCCTCGGAAATAGGTGCCAGGGACTCGGCAATGATTTAGGGGTAATTGGTGGACTTTGGATGGCACCGGAATGCATGGATATAACAATAGGTGGGAACCCTGAACCCTAACCCCTAACCAAGCACATTTGGCAATGCAGGGCTAGCTCTCTAATGTTAGGGTTCATCATGAGAGCTAGCCATGGCATTGCTTTGAAAGAAAAATAAAATATTAAAATATATCACAAGTCCTGTGAAGATTTGAACACACACTGTCAGGTCAATCACAGAAGCTGTCAGGTCCAGTGGCTGAGAATACTACTATGCCATAAGGCACATGTAAGTGTCATAATGTAATTTAGAAATATTACATCACTGTTGTTAGGCTGTATACTAACTGTAGTAATTTGTAGAATAAGCTAAAATTTACAATTGTAATTATTTGTCAACAAGTCTAGTGTCATAGGTTGCTCAAAAATTGTCCGAGCATTGGCAAGTGCAAGTATAACAAGTTAAAGTCTTGTACTACCGGCGCCAAGCACAGTAGTATCAAGAGAATATTGATAGCTGTGTCAAGCAGACTACTGATATGGCTGGAATCTTGAGGTTGTGCTGGTTGTTGTTGAGGCTGGTGGTTGATGATGGTGGTGAGAAGGAAAGAGTTGTTAAAGTTTAAAGTTGATCAGTTGATCAGCTGAGCCACGCAAGCTCTTGAGGTGCCCATTGAGTGCCAGGTCCCATAACCCAAGGCTGTGAAGCACTTCAGGGCGCTCAAGTCCTCTGTTTATTACTCCCACCCTGACATTATCCACAACAAGCAGCAACTTTTGTCACCACTTGATTGACTCAGTGGTCAACATCCAAGAAGAGTACACTTGATTGATTCAGTGTGCTCTTCTTTCCTCTCTGGCTATCATACTTGATGTCAATGCCTGACTTGGTACTTTTGCAACAAAGTACCCTGGACATTGTTCCATTTTCATCTTGTCCCACTGGGCTGCTCACTCCGGCGAGTGGATTCTTTCTTCTGGCCTTCATGGTGCTGACTTATTTGCATTCTAGATGCTTTCTTTTGGCGTATACTCTAGTAAGTTTTTCTTCACTTTATTTTTTGTGCAAAGTTCTCACTGCCTTCAATTTCAGGACAGCCAGGAGTTTGGTTTAATCATCATTCTCACTCAAGTAAGTCTCTATTTTTTTTGGTATTTTTTTTTTTCAGATTTTGACGTTTGAAGCCATAGGATTGTGACTGGCTTTGGCTTGCTACTTGATAGATTCAGTAGTTGCACTCTGACTATGGCCCAAGCTTTGGACAAGGACAACAGTGGTATGTTGATTCAATTAGTCTGGTACTTATCTTACATACTGACTCATTCTTTCAGCTCTGCCGTGAAGTCCTCTGGCATTGCTATTGCCAATAATGGCCCAGGAGCAATGTTTTTGAGTACATGGCATCAATTGTTTTTTTTGATTGATTTTAATCCAATTTTCCCCCAGTTCTTGCTTTCTTACTTCCATCATCCATCCATCTTTCTCACTGCAGTGTGCTGTTCATCCTCATCCCGATGGAATCATCTCTCATCTGTCCAGCTGACTGCAGCAAGTCTTTAAAATTGCAGAAAGGGCTTGGTAGTCATCTGATGCAAGCCAGCTCTTGTCTCTGGTATTGATCTTACCAAAAGTTGGTCCTGGTAGAGACAACAATTGATCAGGATGACCTTGGTAATGTGGACAAGCTCATGCGGAGGCACAATGAAGGAGACCCTGATATGTCCAGCGAGGAAGCTGGAGAAATGCTCCAGGAGCTTGAAGAGGAAAATAATCCTTTCCACTTTGTTCCTCTGGTGGACATTCCTGCTCTTGGAGTCGCTAGTCCTGGTCCGGCTATGCAAGCTTGCAGTGACCGCTTGGCTGACCATCAGCTTGGGGGCAAAGTACAAGCACTTGACAATGGTGACCTGTCGATGTTCGAAGTGGAACACCAAACTGGCAGAGCTGTTATCAGAATGGACGACTCCCTTCATGCTTGGTGGCATATTGTCCACAACCTTCCATGCAATGACATGTCAATGGATGGGTCGAGCACTGGCCCAGTCAATGTCTATGCTCTGTTTGCATCCAAGATGGATTGGCAGGTTGCGGAATGGGTAGTAAAGGACAATATTGGGCACAACTCATTTGATTGCTTGCTCCAAATACCAGGAGTCAGTTGTTTGTGTTTTAAATCATTAATGAGGCTAATCCTTATTATTTTAGGTAGTTCAAAAACTCGGATTGTCTTATCACAATATACAAGCCCTTCATAAGACTGTAGACTCAATTCATCCTAAGGCTGGTGACTGGAAGGTCCACTGCCTGCGCTTCAAGGATCAGCCTGACCAAGAATTTATACTGTGGCATTGTAATGTGATTGACATGGTGAAGAGTTTGTGGGGAGATCCTTTGCTTGCAAAGCATCTGGTTTATTGACCAAAGTTGGTATTTCATGATGCAGAGAAGAAGAAGCGGACATATTCTGAGATGTGGACAGGCAAGTGGTAGCAAGATACTCAGGTACATTCTTAGTTCTCTGATTTTAATGTGTGTATTGAACTTTTGCCTTGTAGGACAAACTTCCTCAGGGTGCAACTCTAGCCCCTTTGATCATTGCAATGGACAAAACACAGCTCACACAATTCTCTGGCAGCAAGCAGGCCTATCCAGTCTATCTCACACTTGGAAACATTCCCTATTCTCTTCATTGCAAACCCACGCAGCAAGTGTGTGTTCTACTTGCTTATCTCCCAGTCAAAAAACTCAACAAAAATGGTCTGGCCAAGCGTGAAGCCAGGGGACACTATCAACATCTTTTCCATGATGCCATGTGTTATATTGTCTCACCTCTGGTCAGTGCTGGAAAGGATGGTGTTGAAATGGCTAGCGCAGATGGAGCTATTCAAAGTGTTCATCCCATCCTTGCCAGTTACATTGCAGACTTTCCTGAGCAATGCATAGTTACCTGCTGTAAATATGGCATTTGTCCAAAGTGTCATGTTGATGCAGACCATCTGAGTGATGGAACCCCCAGCCCTTGCCGTACAAACGCATGGACCTTGCAGGTTATACAAGATGCCCACAAGTCTTCCTCTTCAACTGCTCAGTACTTCAAGGCCTGCATGGACAAAGAAGTATCTGGTTATATGTATTGTCCTTTCTGCGATATCCATTTTGCCATCACCCCCAATGTTCTTCACCAACTCTACCAAGGTTTTCTCAAGCATCTTATTACATGGTGTCAGCAGATCCTTTCAAAAGAGGAGCTTGACCATTGTATTTGCTGTGTACCTCCTTCCTATGGTGTGTGCCACTTCAAAAATGGCATTTCTGCCCTCTCTCAAATCAGTGGGATAGAGCGCAAGAATATGGGATGGATTCTTCTAGGTTGCCTAGTGGGGGCTGAGAACATGCCTCCCCACGCTATCACTGCTGTTTGTGCTATCCTTGACTTTATTTACCTTGCCCAATACACTATTCACGACAAGAACACACTCTCATATATGGATGTTGCACTCAAAACTTGGCATAAATATAAAGACAGTTTCATTCAGACTGGTGTCCACAGCAACCTTAATATTCCCAAATTCCATTCACTTCAGCACTACATTCAAGCTATCCGCTTCCTTGGTACCACTGACAACTATAATACTGAGATGTTTGAGCACCTGCATATTGACTTTTCCAAGAAGGGTTGGCAGGTGTCAAATAAACAAGACAAGTTCCCCCCAGATGACATAGTGGCTTTCTCACCAGGAAAACATCAACTCATTTGACTGTGAACTCTCATGGGTTCTTGAACAGCAGTGTCTTCTTAAGAATGCCAGTAATCCTCTTCCTCTCTCCAAACCCCACATTCTTCTCCTCAAAGTCCCTACTTCACCTAATAAATCAATTTCTTCCATCTAAACCTGACACCATGTACCATGCTTCTCACAACATCTTAAAGCCTATCTTGAAATGTTGAAACCCAACTCAACTCGAGCTGATGCCCTTTACGCCTCTTCACAGCCATTACCTTTTCACCAGCTTGATATTTTCAAATTTCCATATGTTCAAGTTTTCTTATGATATATGGAAGGGGGTCCAGAGCAGAAGGATGTAGTCAAAGCTTCCCCTATTGGTGGGGGAAGGTTTGATACTGTTGTTGTGTTGACTGCGGACACAGCAGAGAGTGTTGGGCTGGCAGGTCAGTATTAACTTACTCCGCTTTGACCAGACTAATGGTTTTTTTTAAATCATAATAGGTACTCATGTTGGGCATGTCAAAGTTATCTTCCAATTACCTGCCCAGTTTAAGCTGATTGGTACTCACAAAACACCAGCTCCCTTGTACTGGCCTACAGCTCCTTTGGCCTACATTGAATGGTACACTGTACTGACATTGACTGTACAACAACAGAAGGTGCACAACATGGCCACTGTTCGCAAGTCTCCACCACAAGCTGATGGATGTCTGCTGTGGTCTATAATACCATTAACTAACATTTGTCAATCATGTATGCTTTCACCTAATTTTTCATCTTCTAGTACTTATAGTCAATCTTCATGGACAACTTCTAATATCTTGGACTCTGCTCCCTCATTTTTGGTCAACAATTGGACTTCTGTGTATACATACAAAACCATTTATCAGGAATAGTTTTTTTTTAATGATTTGTTTTTTTCAACTTATATTACTTGAAATTTATCTTAAGTCATCATGTCTACTTGAGTTACTACAAGTTACTTCTGGCTGCTCAAATATATATTTGTGTTACCCTTTATCTCTAGAACACCTAAGTGCCTCATGAGCTGACTTAAGTGTACTGAGGTCTATGGGTTGTTGAAGTGATGCCTTGATTGACTTGAGTCAACCTAGGTGCCTTGGGGGACTTAAGCCTATGCTGGGCATACCCTAGGCTCAAGTTAACCTCAAGTCAACTTGAGCCTAGGATGCTTTTCCTGATGAATGTTGCTAGGGTATGCAGGTCCAAGGGACTTGTTGCATATTCATATGCATGCATATGACTATGAAGCATGGCATCCCCTCTTCACTTTAAAAAGAGAAACTATGGGGAACCAAGTGGAGCAGAAAAGAAAAAAAAATGACAGGAAAGAAAAAAAATATTTGAATACCAAACACACAGCTCACTAGAACTAATGGACCACTGCATAATGAACCATAAATGAGCAGACAGCTGAGTAAAATCAACAAGACAAAATACTAAAGAGCTTCCAGTGCCACTGATGAATTGTCAAAGGTGTTGTTGAGACCTGGACAGGGGAGGCAAGACATGCCAGAGGAAAACGGGTCTCGAATGGACTGGATGGAAAATGGGGAAATGGAATGTGGTGATATCATGGGAGCTAGATCCAAGGGGCCTATATTTGTAACCCTCACAAATATTGAGAGTTTCCAAGACTGGACAACATGCATACCCTTCTGCCATTAGCGTTGACACCAGTGGAATTGACCAACAAGAGGAATAGGACCATTTGATACTGTCCATTAAACTGGAGGGAATACAGGGCCATTCAAACTGACCTGTCTCCATTTCATTCCATGCCACAATGTATTCCTCGATATCTCAACTGGTAGGGGTAAATGGATTGACCACTGGGACATGCTTGATGGGATCAAACAGGAAAAGTTGAAAAACATAAAAGTTTTTGAAGATCGTTGTCAGGACTGGACTAGTACTTTGATGCAGTTAAGGTTGACCATGGGTGGGGGGTCTACCCACGGTATTAGCTCCTGGGTTTGAAGGGTATGGGTATGGTCACTGAGATCACTGTACCTGCCAATACCGCCACCCAGACTGCAGTGAGCCACAGGTTTCCTGGGCTCCACTGACTAAACATCCAAATATTGGCTGGATTTTTTGATTGGGTACTAGAGCCGGAATTTTGCTGGTTTAATCAACCAATCTTCAACTCTTACTCCAACTCTCGCTGGTGGCCAACCCTCACTCATGGGTGCTCTTGTGACTTATTCGGTGAAGAAACCCAGATAACAGATAACCTGCCTCTCAAAGATGTTCTGACATCCTTGAGGGTCTGAACTTGGGTCTAGTTAGTATTATTACTGGTCAGCATATTCGGTGCCTTAAAGCTTCACGAGGTTGGACCTTGGTTCATTTATTTAGGCAGAATGGCGATTTTTGGATCCAGTTCCATTCGCTGGCAGTGTCGGGATAAAGGTATGTCTCAGCTTCAGGCTTAGCTGCTGGTACTAATTGCCACATAATTCTAGACATGGTGCATATCATTTTGAAGGGATTCTTGTCTGCTATTAGAATATCTCATCGGGCTGCAAAAGATTACAACTTAATTAGCTCCTCCAGTCATGTTATTTCTCCCTGTTCCGGTTTTGCACATCATTTTGGAAATATAGGAATTATTGGATCCATATATTGCTGTGAACCTAACACTGCTCCATTTTTCTTTATGCACATTGGCCATGGATCTGGGCGCAACTACGAATTGGGAAACTTGGACTACAAATTGTCGCGCAAGGATAAAGGATTGTCAAGTATAGGGGATATAAAATTGTGACAATTTTGTTCTTTCCATATCTCACCATGACCAAAAGCCATCCTTCCAAAAAAAAATAAGTCACACCAACCAGACTGACAATGACTCCTCATCCTCAGTTGCTTCTGTTGGATCCACCATCCAGCATGCTGCATCTAAAACTGTCTCTACAGTCAAGAATTTTGGCAAGAAAGCAAAGTTATGCCTCAGTAGCAAGTCCACTTGGCATTCACAAGCTTCTCAATATACATTGCTATTCATTACCCTCATTTTGAGCTTGAATCACACACCTTTATAGCTGATGTTATTGATGTTGATGAGGACACTCAGAATGAGGCTAACAGCAATGTCAAAGCTGGCACTGATACTAGGACACAGGAAGACAAGGACAAGGAAGAAATAGGTATGTTAGCTTTGTCAACTTATAGAGTGACGTATTGACAATTTTCAAAGAGAAACTTCGCCCCACTTGGATTTCCTCCATCTATAGCTTCTTCAAATCCAATGTCACCGTTGGCTACATTGAAAAAGGCTGTAAATACCACTTCTTCAAATGTAAAGCCAACACTTGCCAATCCCCAAAGCAAAGTGTACATTGGTATCAAGACAAAGGTGACAAAAGTTTGACTTCCAACCTAATTAAACATGCTTGAACCTGCTTCAGAAACCATGCTGTTGCTGCTGCTGGTCAGGCTGACAGTGCTGATCACCCTGATGGCTTGATTCATGCAGCATTTGCACAATGTGGCTTGCAACCTGTAACAGTGACCCACAGGGCACATAAAAATGCTCGGATATGGTATGTCCACTGTTCAAGACTATCCCTAATCACTACTCATTCAATACTAGTTTGAACCTTGTACATTGGGTCATGGAGAGCAACCAATTGCTCAACATTATTCATGATTGCAAGTTCCGGGAGTTGATGCTTGCCAGCCATCCTCAAGCTATTATTCCTGGTAGAACTACCCTTGGTTGTGACCTCAAGGCCAGCTTTGCCCAATGTGAAGCCAGAGTGAACAATTTGCTTCAAGTATGTATGTGTAAGATCTGATGCATACTATGCTGACATTGTCCCAGGCGTATTCAGGACATCTTAGCTTTGCTACTGATGCTTGGACTTCCCCCAATCATTGTGCAATGGTTGCTTAGTCTGTTCACCAAGGCACCAAGGCAAACCATTGGTCTTTTTACTTGACATTATCAAAGTTCCTGAGGTAAGCATTGAGATTTTCCATAGTAGTTTCAGTAATAACTAATCTGATTCCAAATTTAGTTGCATAATGGCAAAATTAGCAAGAGAGTTCAATAACATGCTTGAATGCCATGGTCTCCAGGACAAGGTGTGTTTACTCCATTACATACTATACTTTCTCCTAGTAAGAGATAATTTTAGACTCTGGCATTCATGGGTGATAATGCCACATCCAATGATACTCAGACCAACTCACTTGACACTAATCCAAGCAATTCCTTTGAAGCTACCAACCGAATCCAATGCTTCACTCACATGCTTAACCTTTCTGCGAAGGCTCTGCTCAAGCCTTTTGGAGTTGAGAAGAAAAAGAAGGATGATTCTGACAGTGACAATGTTCTTCCAAACAATGATGAGAATCTTGAAGCTGAGAATGCTATACACAATAATAACAATGACAATGAACTTCCTGCTCTACTGGATGTTGATGATGATGATGATGACAATGATGATTCGGATATTGAGGACAAGTTTGAGAAGCTGGATGAATCTGGGAATGCAGAGGTTCTTGAGAACACAAAGGATGTTCAAACAGTAATTTCCCAAGTATGCCATTTATAAAGATTGAAAATATGATGTTTAAAACCACTTATGCAGGTCCATGGGCTATCATTTGCGATTATACACTCAATGACTAAGGTTCTCCCTGCTTGGCATAGTGCCTGTAAAGCCCATAACATGAAGCCTTGCCTTATTCCCAGAAATGTTGCTACTCAATGGAACTCAACCTATGACATACTCCTCTTTGCAAAGGAGTATGCAAAAGTAATTGATGACATAACAGGTAACAAGTCATTGAACTTGCGGAATTATGAGCTGCTTGATCCTCAGTGGAAGATTGTCAATAACCTTGTGTTTGTGCTTGATGTAAGGTTCAAGTTCTATTCTTCACTATACCATCGCTGATGTCGGTATCCCATCCAGATCTTCAAGAAGGCTGCGCTGAAAATTTTGAAAGATGCAAGTACAATATCTCATGTTATCCCCATGATGGATGCTATAGATGATTTCCTTTCCAGTTCTTTGAGACGTCAACTGCATAATGCTGTCAAGGCTGCACTCAAACTTGGGCAAGCTACACTCAATCAGTATTATTCATGCACAGATGAATCCAATGTATACTGTATTGCTATGGGTTTGCATATCCATCCAACGTATGGTATCACTTTACTCATTCATTTTGCTTATCCCTTTTTTCTTTAGTTCTTCATCCGCAATTCAAGCTCAACTACTTTTGAGAACGCAATTGGGATAAAGCATGGATTGACACAGCTGAAGAAATAGTCCACGATGAATTCAAACACTATCTTGATTCAGTTGAGGATCCACCTGAGCCTACCATGAGCAGAACTTGAATCCATATGACAACTTCAATTGCTAATTTAATCCTGTAGCCTGCTCCCAGTGCTTCATCTAAGCATGACAACAACAATTTTGATATCTTTGATCACATCTCCATGTCACATGCTGCTGTTTCCTGTAATGAGCTTGATGATTATCTATCCATTGCTCCAGAATATACTGATGATCCACTTAAATGGTGGTGAGAAAAGCAGTGAAACTACCCAGTGTTGGCCTTAGGACTTAGGACCTAATTAGGATTAAGGCCTTAATTTACTTGCTAATTAAGACCTAACATCATTGGAATTATATTGGTCCTAATTAAGACCTTAAGTACATAAGCACTGGTTTGACACTCAGCGGTGCCCAGCAGCACAAGCTGGATAGGACCTAAGTGTATCTGATGGAATGTTCAGATTATTAAAAATATGCAAGAGCATCATTATAGTGATGGTCTCAAGGATGAGCAACAGGCATGCAAAAATCACTCAGATAAACATGTAGGCCAACTTCTACAGGTTCCACAATATCAAGCATTCCCACAGGAGGCTGATGGGGGCAGCTCTGCCTTGGTCACAAATTGCTGAAAATGGCACACATGACACAGTGTTTGAGCAGTGGAAAAAAGATGCAGAAAGGCATGATGAGATGTTTGGTAAGGATTTAAATGCTGATCTGCCTCCACTTCCCAAGGCACAGAGAGCACCATGCCAATTCCTTCCACTCTCTGGCACTTCTATTTGGCGGAAAACCCTCTGAACCAGCAGTGGGCAACACAGGAACCATGGATCAACCACAATGCCAATGTTATTGAGCTGCATGGACTCAGGAACAGCTTATTATGAAGCTCCTAGCTCAAGAAGCAGAGTATGAGATCCTCGACAATGGTGCTCTGGCAGGATCTGGTGATGAATATGCAATGAATATGAAGGATTTTAGGTATTTATAATTAGGTCCTAATATAGTCTTAGATTGAACCTAATTAGGGCTATAAATTAAGGTATTAGGACCTAAATTGGTTTGGAGGTCTTAATTAAGACCTTAAGGCCAACACTGAAACTACCCAAAGCTTGCACAAACAGCCTTAGACTATTTATCAATTCCTGGTCTGTTGTTCTTTGGCATATTTCAAGAGCGCTAACTGAAAAGTCTAAATAAAGCATCATTGACAGCTGTTGAATGCATTTTCTCTCAAGGATGGCATTTACTGAGCTTTACATGGTATCAGCAACATCAGGAAAAATGGTCTGGGCCCAGGATGACCCCAGGTCACTTAGGCAGCCTAGGCCACCTAGGAATAATGCAAAAACTTTGGACACCTCAGGTATCCTAGGCCTCCTAGGCCTCCTAAGCCTCCTAAGCCTCCTAGGAATTCTGAGGGTATCCTCAGGTTGCCTCAGGTTGCCCCAGGATGCCTCAGGACAGTCCAGGACAGCCCAGGATGGCCCCCAGAATGCCTAGGAAGCCTAGGATACCTGAGGTGTTCAAAGTTTTTGCATTATTCCTAGGTGGCCTAGGCTGCCTAAGTGACCTAGGGTCATCCAGGGCCCAGACCATTTTTCCGTTAGAAATAAGAAATGGAGTTATAATGATTGTGTAGCCGTTTGACCTCGACTGGGCCCTGAGGCAAACGGGTAAGGTACATGAGTAACTACATACTGTATTTATACCTGTAAGAATGACTATGTCATAGTGCATATAACAGGAAAGTGGGTACTATGTGAATATCTGTGGCTACTATGCATACAGTAAAGTGGCTACTGTGAGTATATGCATGGATACTGTGAGTGTATGCGCAAATATCTCCTGTGATATCATAAATTCATAAGTATGTTGTAATGTGGGCTAAAATAGATTTTCTGTAAATTCCAACATTTTCCTGATGGACTAGTTCCCCACAACACAAGGTACCAGGCATTATGACTTCTGACTTAGGCAAAGAGACAAACAATGAGGAAAAGAGAAGGAGATGATATTGAGAACTAGGAGGTATTGACAAGATTGAAGCTAAGGACTATGCTACAGCTACAACTACTATATATACTATTGTACAAGCCCTAGACCCAGTACCCTATGCTCTGTACATACCATAACAATGCATGAAACTATGAAGTACAACAGTATTGACATCTGTAAGTAATAAGTGACCATACATATGTACCTGGCACCAAATGCAACATCCTAGCATGAGGTGTGATTAGAGTAATTGAAGGATGATCATATGAGCAATGATCAAACAATCATACAAGATCATACATGTGTGAATAAACTATAAAGAAGCAAACATAAGTAAACAACACAGCCATGTGCCTAAGCAGCATGCACTTAAGTAAGCACCAAGGAAATATAAAGGTGAACAAAGGAAATGATAAGTAATAATGTCCATGTGGAAGATAAGATAAGAACATTTGAAACACATGGAACCAACTCAATGCATACTCAATTTGGACATGTATGTGCATGGGAAGTTGGAGTCAAAATGACTTGATTAGAGACAAGGAAATGCTGAAGGCAATCAAGGGTAGTATGAAAGAAAAAGGCAAATGGATGTTGGATGAGTCAGATGAAGATGATAAAGAGTGATTTTTCTGTGTTATATATTACATCAACTATTTAATATGTAATGGTCTGCAAAAATGTGATTGTTATATGCATGTATATACGCAGTTTACTGTGGGTATTGGAGGGTCTCAGAACCTGCAGGGTTAAGGGTACAGTGCTATACCTTTACTGTTGAGGGTATGGGTTCTGTGGGTATGGGTATGGTATGCCTCTCAGAGACCCATTAATACCCATGGTCAACCCCGGTAACCAGGGTTGTACTGACCATGCCATCTCATTACCTAACAGCTGGAAGCTGCCTGAAGGGCATTCCCATGTTCACCACCTTGAGCATTCACATCAGCCCTGTTTTCCAAGAGAAGCTCAACAATTGCTTCATAACCATTGCTGGAAGCTGCCTGAAGGGCATTCCCATGTTCACCCCCTTGAGCATTCACATCAGCCCCATTTTCTAAGAGAAGCTTGACAATTGGTTCATGACCATTGCTGGAAGCTGCCTGAAGGGCATTCCCATAAAAAACCCCCTTGAGCATTCACATCAGCCCCCATTTTCCAAGAGAAGCTTGACAATTGGTTCATGACCATTGCTGGAAGCTGCCTGAAGGGCATTCCTATAAAAACCCCCTTGAGCATTCACATCAGCCCCATTTTCCAAGAGAAGCTTGACAATTGGTTCATGATCATGGCTGGAAGCTGCCTGAAGGCATTCCCAATATGAAACCCCTTGAGAATTCACATCAACCCCATTTTCCAAGAGAAGCTTGACAATTGGTTCATGACCATTGCTGGAAGCTGCCTGAAGGGCATCCCCATAGGAACCCCCTTGAGCATTCACATCAGCCTCCATTCCCAACAGATATTTCACACTCTTCACCAAACCTGATGCTGCAGCCCAATAAAGTGGTCCAAGAGAAACATCTTTCTGCCAGCCATTATGATATCTAGCCACCCAGCTGGAAAAGTGAGTATCCTGAAATAAACTCCTTGTCAATCCCAGTACCGCAGTCTCTTTATTTCCTTCCTCAACTATCTTTACATGAGATAGCCATTGAAATACTGCATAATCCCCAAATAAAGTTGATTCCTCCCATTCATCCTCTCGTTCAAAATATTCATTTTGCTCCAGGAATTGTAGCAAGTAAATTAAACATGCTTGTGCTATTTTATCATGAGCAATCTGCTTGTTGATTTTAAAATAAACTTTGCTACAGCTATCAATTAAAAACTCCTTCACAGATGCATGTGCAAGTTGCACCTCATTGCTTTGATCCACAGTAACAAGATTAGAATCAAGAATTACATTCAGTCTCAAATCCATTTGACTCTCTTCCTCAACTTGCTGCTCCTCCAAATCAATAACCAGAATTGTACTGATTTGCCTGATGTTCAGTGGCTCAAATGTATAGGTGAGCCAAAGAAGAATATGATGAGCATGTTCTGCATCATCACTTTCATGAGCTTTTTGCAAGGCCATTGTATAAGTTTCTTCCAAATCTTTTGGTAACTTTTGTAAAGCTTTTCGAACTGATGTTGGAGAACCACATTGACTCAAACTTTTGAGCTGACAATCTACCCACCGGAACCTAAGATTTTATCATAAATTAGTCTTTAAAGTATAGAACAATACTGAGTCTGGACTTACTGGCCATGGGCTTGTGCCATTAATGATTCTCTTACCTCCTCCTGCAATTTTCCTTTGAAGCCACACTTGACTATTTCCTTATCAAGGTGCAGAGCTATATCGTCATCCATTCCAGAGCTGCCCAATTCCAGGAAAATTTGCTTTGAAGTGCTAGTTATTTTTCTCCCAATATGATCACGACTTGTGATGGCAATATGAAGATTGGGAGCACATTCAGCTTCATTCAACCACCTGTAAACTGCTTGACTTTCCTGACATTCATCCATGGCATCAATCACTACATATCCAAGCCCAATATCATTGAAGATGTTTTTTAGGGTTTCTTCCACCTCCATATTTGTGGCTTGTGAGGTTGATAGGCCCTTCTTGCATTTATCATAGAGATTGCTGAGCTCAGAATGGATTCCATGTGTGTTTGATCCTACTTGTTGCAAAAGAGACAACAAGAAACCTCGGTATGTTGACTTCAACCCACTATTATCCCGGATATCAAAGTAATGATACCACACACTCTTTGGGGCACTTTGGTGAAGATCCTCAATAATAGTAGTCCTGTCAATATATATAACTTTAGCAATCCATGATATGTTCTTCATGAATAAACCTACAATAAAAAAGTCTTTCCTGATCCAGCTATAAATTATAATGTAAGCCATACACCTGAAACATAAACAAAACTCTTTACCTTTGCCTTGAATCCATAGTACTGTGGAGCTTTCTTTCCACTTCTGATACTCAGGATGATCCATAATCCATTGGCCAGTACCATGTGTTTTCTTGTCAACAGCTGTCTGAAAATTGACAGAGCAATCAGGTGCTCTAAGCCAATCACAGATTTTGGTTTCTGTATCATTTGCTTTGATGCAATGCAATGTCAGTTGGTAATTGATGTTAATTACATGTAACATTGACTTACACATAATATGATAATTCACAAACATGCCACCATTTATTTCAAAATTAGAAGCATGGTCAAACATTCTTGGGTAGAGACTATTATCACAAGAAAATGGAAATTCACATTGGAGATAATTACCCACCTGCTGTTGTTAACAGTCGTTTGAGAATGGCTTTTGATATGATTGAGTTTCCACCCCTAGATCATGCTGATTCTTACATACCTATTGTCTTGAGAGAGTTTTTCACTCATGATGATGGGGGGAAAAGAATGCAAATCCTTCTTGACATACAATGGGTCAGGTTTATATATGGTCTTAGGCAGTCTTGACACGTGATTCTTAATTGATTCGAACAATGATGTGGAGTGGCGAGCAATTTTCACAGCTGAATTCACATTGATGAAAACCGGTCCGTTCAGTCAGACTTTGAGATCGGGAATCTACTACGCATACTCCTGCTTTCAACTCATTATTCACTTCCCCACAGCATCGAATACAGTAAAACCGTACTCGGCACTCGGTACTGATCCTCAAACGTAGATTCATAGGCATCTGTCCCGTACACAGTCGCTCGAGCGGTCAAACATTTGGCGCCTTTATTCGCTGAGCGAACGAGGCAAGTGGAAGAAGGAATGGCGTCGGGAGTCCTGTGGGTGCATCCGTACATCCTCCTTGCACCTTCCTCGTACAGATTCCGTCCTCGTCCTCTCTCCAATCCTCGATCGTCATACTGATTCAACGCTCTTCAAAGCAGACTCACGATCTCCTGGATTATTACCGAATGCCCGCAATCACAATTCACGACAGACCATGGACGAATTGATTATGCGAGTGCTCTCTCGATTATTAATTTTTCGCTATTTACACTACTGTGAATATGGGGTTTATTTTCTTTCGTTCTACGGGGTAAGTGTGGTTGAGATGAAGTAAATTATAGAGCCTGGTTAGTGCACAAGACTTTATGTTTTTTCGGTTCGCCTCCTGAATTTATGGCGTTACTGTCTTCTTGTCAAAAGACTTTGACCCATGCGCTCTTCTACTTGGCTTAGAATCAGAGGAGATCACCTTACGGGAAGAAATAGATGCTTGTGTTCGAAAACACGGTTGAACGAAGGCTGCGATGGAGGTTATGGTCTTTCTGGAACGTGTTATTGGGGAAGTGATTCAGAGGTTGGCGCCACATAATGCATAATACTATGTCCTCGATCTCTGAGATAGGACTAACTAATAATAATAACCGCTCAGTCCTCATCGATAGGAAAGTTCGCACCGACTACACGTTCTCGAATGGGATTGCTGTACCTGCTGGTGCTCTACTTGGCGTTCCAATTTTAGTTTGAATCGCGATGTAGTAGGTAACATCGATTGCGTTCTTCAACCTTTGACTGAATGACGGCTTGGCTGCAATAGATGTATCATACTAACGCCGAAGAGTTCGATGCTTTCTGATATACGAATTCGCGGGAGGAGCCTGAAGAGAGATACAAGCTGACTTCGGTCAGTCCAAAGCATTTGACGTTTGGATTGGATAGAGCTGCATAGTGAGTCGAACGGTATGACAGTGCCAAGTACTAATGTATGATTTCGTTCAGCCCAGGTCGATTCTTCGTCGCAAACTAGATCAAAATGGCTGCTGGCACACACCTTGCTACGTACGATTTTTGGTTTGAGAAGGATGGTATTATGCCAGAGTCTCGATGGTTCTCAACGGATTGTACCAGATACTCCGGCGACGCTTTTGTTTCGGAAACATGTATGCCAGGAGGATGTAATTTAGCGTAGTAGTGGATCAAAGGAACAATGGATACATCTGCGTGATTGTACAATTCGAATAAGTAAATAAAACGGTCCGGGAAAAACAACAGGAATATGCTATAGATGATTACAGAGGACGAGACCAAAGAGTCAAGACGATGATGAAGTCGACATCTCCGTATCCTCCACATTTTCCCCAGGATCCAACCAGCTCTCCTCTACAGTCGCCTTAACCCTCCTTACATACTCCTTCATATTCTCCCTGTACAACTGCGCAGCTTCCGCGTTTGCAGGACTGTTAGGATTCGGATCATGTAGGAGACTTTGAATAGAAGTAAGAATGGCGGCAACGTCGTATGTCGGTGACCATCGATTTTGGAGAATGTCAAGACAAAGCTCGCCGTTGGCGTAGACGTTTGGATGGAACATTCTCGAGAGGAACTTGACGGTAGGAGGTTTGTTGGGGTAGGATTCGTCAAATGTCAATACGAGTTTGAAAGTGCCATCCTCGAAAGGTGTATCCGCTAAATATTATATAAGATATGATTTTCAAGCACTAGAAAGGAGTTTAGTACGCACCAGGGCCGAAAATCACTGCATTCCATAGCATGATGTTGTCTGGGCATGGGCTACCAGAAATTCCGCCTGGCGGATCTGAAGAAAGTCTTTTGAAGTCTCGGATAAGCCGTCTTTTGCAAGGATTAGACTGAAGAGCAGGTTAGCAGATTGAAAGCGCAGATGTATATTGTACGAACCATAGCGACGTTGAGGAGAAGGTGGTGGTTTGGAAAGAGGTGTGGAAATTTGTAATGCGGCGCGCTTACAATTATATACACTGCCTCTTTCCCTTCATCCGAGATATTTTGTTGTTGCTTCGCTTCAAATTCATCGATTCAGCTTCAACAAACGGGATTGGGAGTGTAGAAGATGCTCAAGAGAACTGGAGAAAGAATTCTAAACGCTGAAAGTGGCGCTATTTTCAAGGCCGGCATCACCGAAAGGCAAACCGAAACCTTGGCTTTGTTCAAAGGGGCTGAGCAGGTCAATTGTCAAGTCTCAGTTTGGAAGAATGCATCCTTGACTTTCAACCACCATGACCCTTTGTAGCAACAGAGTTCCCCTTCCCGTGAGCTTCTCTTTTTTTCTTTCCTTCTCAATCTCATAATGTCTCGCAGGGCTCTCCTTCAACCTGCACGCTTGATACCGCAATCGTCCCACTGCCTTCATTCTGCCTTGTCGTAGTCTTTCTGCTTCTCTTTCTTCGCCCAAAAAAGCCACTAGAAAACACCATCCGCCTTCCATATCCCCCTTGGGCTCATAATGTCTACTTCGTCCTAGTCTTGGCAGCTCTCGCCATGACCAGTATTGGAAATAGCTCGTCTCTCAGCGGAAAAACTTGGGGTGTCACTGCTGCCAATGACTCCAGTTGCATTGCTCATCATCCTGATCGTGCTGTGGATAGAACGACGAGGACGTACTCGGGCCATGTCGTATGTGAGTGACACTGCATTTCTTCACTCTTGACAACGTTCTAATTCGATGATCGCTGCTCCTGTCAGATTTTCTGCGCGTATTGGATCTTTCTGGCTGCTGTAGAAACCGTCAAAGTGGTTAGATTGAATGTTCTGGATGAAGTGATCCCCAACAAAGCATCATCACCGATGTATCCTGCCTCTGATCAACTGCTCGACAATATTGTTATGGTGTGTCTGTCTGCGTTTCCGCAGAGTGACTCAGTACTGATGATTTGCTTCCCGTGCTTAGGTCGCGTTGTATTGGCTGTTCTTTGTTTTCGAATTGTATACAGTCATCAAGATGCGCCAGCCTGTCGAGAAAACTAAACCGTTCGCGTTACGTGGTTTTCGATAAACCAGCATAACTGATCTTGATTCTACTATTCTTTATTTAATATTTATGGCATGCTTATAGTAATTGTAATAACAGGTTGTGATATCATGGCACCTCGAACAGCTTTGAAATGTTCAAACTTTACTTGGGCACCCTTGAATACATGTCGTACAGGATTTCTAGCAAAGCAATATTGAACGTCTGGGTCACTAGAATTCGCGTAAGGTTAAAATACCTCCAGGATCTGAGATCGGTTCAATGTTCGAAGCGTGAGCGGCACAACACAATTTCAATTTCAATTTGTACCACCATGTCTGAACCTCAGCTCCCTCTGGACGTTCCTGGAGCTCAGAGCCTCACAGGCTCACCAGCCAGCACCTTGGACTTCTATTGGTCCTCCTCCCGGTTTCGCCGACTGGGCTAACGTGGAATGGTCATATTTAGGATCTACAATGTCAAGTTCAAGGTATCTATTAAACTATTTCTGCTGTTTTTCTTCCAATGACAGACGGTCTTGTAGGTCCGTTCAAGGCAGGATATAATGCAGATATGGAACGACGAAGGCTACTTTACGGATAACTTGCTTATGAAACGGACTATTTTCGACACTGAGTGGACCCCTTTTGGCGAACTGAGGCGGCGTGCTGGCTACAATAGCAAAATTTTCCTCAATGCTATCTCAGCTTATGCTCCTCCTGGTTTAATTCGTCGCAGCAAACTATCCGTTTTCGTATGCAAATCCGAACGAAGCAGATGTATACACATCTGCTGCTCTCTCCAGGAGCATTTGGATTCGGCGTTCCATCATCAAATGACTATAGATCTCCATGGTTTGATACCTCTCCGCCCATCGTCTCCTTACCAAGAAAAGTTCAAGTCATCCGCACTTCTCATATAGACACCCCGGTGCCTTCCTTCGTGTGGGTGTTACCTGCACCAAATGGGTCACTCAAAGGCGGCTCAACACTGGTTCGTCAAGAATACTATGGAGCAATCGTGTCCATTCTTCAGTGGATACGGGACGGGCATAGGTTGAGGGAAAAGCAGCTAAAGAAGCTTAAGTATTCGCGTAGTACTTCTGGCCACCGTTCTCAACTTTTCCCTAGTCATGGATGTCGACGATGTAAAGAAAAAGGAAGAAGAGTTTGATATTTGGGATAAGCCTAGTCCTGATGCCATCCGCTTCATCTCGGGGAAACAACTAGACTTGCGTGTCTGGCGATATATTCCCCAATCCCTTTGGCTCCGATGGCAATATCACAGGTGATATCACATGTAATGCCGGGATAACCATTACTGGACTCCCTGGAATAGGTCTTTCATCTTATCGAATGCTATCTGTCGAAGCTAACTTTTAACTGCTGACTACAGGGAAAACCCGTTTTCTGCATCTTATCTGGAGTCTTCGTTGCTAGTCTGAATCTTCCTACGTTGTATATGGATGGGCCGCACAACTGCATTTCTCTGGAAGGAGAATGAGGCGAGCATACTCGAGGTCAATCGATTCAATCGCGACCAAATGAACTACACGCTTCCCAAGACAACCTGGTGTCTTGTTGACTCCATGGACGTTCCAGATTGCATATTTCTTACTTGCCGTTTCGTCCTGCAAGCATCTTCTACCCGGATTGAAGAAATGCAGTGGTTGAATAAGGCTGAGGCTGGCGGAATGAGGGCATATTTTGTAATGAAGCCTTGGAGCCTCGGTGAGCTGATTGCTGGGTATGTTCAATTGGGGATTGAGAAAGTCATAACTGACCAGGTTGCATTGCAGTAATCAATTGCAGGAATGGCCACATGACAATGCCGACAGAAGAGATGCTCAGGAGCTTCTACGAAAGATACGGAGGGTCTGCGCGAGATGCCTATGCCTATGCAGAGGAACCATCAGCTTTCGATAGCAAGATCGCCGCTGCAGCTAGAGAGATGGCCGGTTATGACGACCGCAAACTCGAGAATATATGGAGTAGTGAACCTTTCTACCTCGACGTTCCTAAAGACGCTGGCCATGCACTACTATCAGTGTTTCCAGTTTCCGATATAGACAGGCGAAATTTTGTATCACCTCCCCTAGCAAAACCATGCAGTCCGAAGTCCTCAAGCTTCTGGCCGACAACGAAGAAGCTGCCTGCCGGCGACTATACAGAATTTGCCTTTGCGCGGGGACTTGGGCTGTCGGCTGCAAGCATTTGGCTTCAGATTTACTCGACAGCCACTTCCATACATTTCTCACCCGAGGTGGATCCTGGGATCTTCGCGAGATGGGTGTTATGGATCCCGACTCACAAACATGGCGCGTTGTTCATGGGCCGACAATGCATGTCCTCATTGTCGACGAGACTATCAAACTCGTCGTGCGCTCCCAGGCATTGTCCAGAGTCAACCCCAAGTCGTTACCCATCAAGAGTTTCGACCAAGATAATCAACCTTCCTCTCTAGCTTGCTCAACCTACTACCAGCCTGCTCACCGAAACTTTAACGCATTCAATGCATTCTATGTCGACCGCGATGGTCACGCCATAATCTTCAAGACTACTACCATGGCCTCGCACAAAGTCGCGACCGCGGGTTTGGATTGGCTTAAAGAACTTGGCATAACAAAAGCCACCTATATTCTTCTTACGCCTCCGACCACCACTATTCCTCAGATTATCGGTGTCGACATGTCCTTTTTTGATGAGATCTTTTATATGGCATTTACTTTTTAGTACTAGCTGAGTAGCAGGTTTTTTCTTTTAACATTTGTATATGTACCACGATGCACTTGATGCGACGTCTACAGTGCTCTAACTTCACTTGGGCTCCCTTGAATCCATGTCGTACATGATTTCTAGCAATATTTGAACGCCTAGGTAACTAGAATTCGCGTAAGGTCAAATTACCTCTAGGATCTATCCCATATTCGAAGCGTGAGCGGGACAATACAATTTCAATTTCAAATTGTACCACCATGTCTGAACCTGGTACCGCACAATTCCCTCTGGACGTTGGAGCTCAGAGTCTCACAGACTCACCCGCTAGCACTTTGGCTTCCATTGGTCCTCCTCCCGGTCTCGTTCATTTGGCTAATGTAGAATGGTCATATTTGGATCCACAATGCCAAGTTCAAGGTATCTATTAAACTACCTCTGCTGTTTTTCTTCCAATGATAGCCTTGTAGGTCCGTTCAAGGCAGATGTAATGCAGATATGGAGCGACGAAGGCTACTTTACGGACGAGCAGTTTATCAAACGGACTACTCTCGAAACCGAGTGGATAACTCTTGGTGAATTGAAGCGACGTGCTGGCAACAGTAGCAAAGTTTTCCTTACTCCCATCTCAGTTCATACTTCTCCTGGTTTAATTCGTCACCGAACAGACTATCCGTTTTCATATGTAAATCCGGGTGAAGCATCTCCTGCTCTCTCCGGGAGATGTGGATTCGGCGTTCCATCGAATGACTCTCCGCACGTCCCTCCGCCCGTCTCCCTACCAACGAAAGTTCCAGTCATCCGCACTGAGCCTCTTGAAAACACACCGATACCGGAGTTCGTGTGGGTGTTACCTGGGTCATTCATAGGCGGCTCGACGCTAATTCGCCAAGAATATTATGGAACAATCCTCTCAATTCTCCAGTGGATACAGAACGGGCATAGGTCGAGGGAAAAGCAACTAGAAAAGCGGCAAAAGGAACAAGGGCCGCCGTGAGTCAAGTATCGCGTTGTACTGCTGGCCGCCATTTTCAACTTTTCCCTAGCATGGATACCGACGATGTTGTGGTCAAGATAGAGGAAGAAGAGCTTACTGTTTGGGATGTGCCTAGTCCTCGCGCCATCCGCTTCATCTCGGGGGCACCACTAGAGCTCGTCGACACGTTCCCCAATCCGTTTATTGGCTCCGATGGCAAGATTACAGATATCACATCTAATGCCGGATTATGCATTACTGGTCTCCCTGGAATAGGTCTTTAATCCTTTGAATGCTATCTGTTGACGCTAACTTTTCCAACTGCTACTCCAGGGAAAACCCTTTTTTTGCAACTTATTTGGAGTCTTCGTTGCACTCTGAATCTTCCTACGTTATATATGCGGAAGCCCACAATTGCATTCCTATGGAAAGATGGAGAGGCGAAATCACTCAAAATCGAAGAACTCGATCTCGACGCCATGAACTTGATACTTCCTAGCACAACCTGGTGTCTTGTCGACTCTAACTCGCAGCTCTATAATATTCCGGAATGTATAGCCCTTATTGGACGTTTCATCCTGCAGGCTTCTTCTTTCCGAAACGAAGGTATGGAGTGGATGAAAAAGTCTCAGGGTGCTGGGATCAGGGAATATTTTGTAATGAAGCCTTGGAGCCTCGGTGAGCTTATCGCTGGGTATGTTCAATTGGGGTCGAGAAAGTTATGACTGACCAGGCATTGTAGTATTCAATTGCAGGACTGGCCACGTACCATGCCGACAGAAGAGATGCTCAGGAGCTTCCACGAAAGATACGGAGGATCTGCCCGAGATGCCTATGCCTATGCAGAGGAACACTCCGCTTTCGAAAGAAGGGTTACCGCTGCGGTTGCAGCCATGGGCGGTTATTGCGCGCACAAACTCGAGAGCATATGGAGTAGTGAACCCTCTAACCTCGCCGTTCCTACAGACGTTGGTCATGCACTACTATCAGTGTTTCCAGTTTCCGATATAGACAGGCGGAACTTTCGTATCACTTCTCCTAGCAAAGACATGCAGTCCAAAGTCCTCAAGGTTCTGGACGACAACGAAGAAGTTGCCTGCACGCGACTGTACAGAATATGCCTTCGTGTGGGGACTATCGGCTGCAAATCGTTGGCTTCAGAATTGCTCGACAACCATTTCCACACATACCTCACCCAAGGTGGATCCTGGTATCTTCGCGAGATGGCTGCTATTATTTCCGACTCGCAAACGTGGTGTGTTGTCCATGGGCCGCCAACGCATTTCCTCTTTGTCAATTCATCTATCAGACTCGTCCCGCGCTCCAAAGCATGGTCAATACCCAACCCCCTGTCGGTACGCATCAAGAGTTTCGACCAAGATATTCAACCTTCCTCTCTAGTTTGTTCAACCTACTACCAGCCCACTCACCGAAGCTTTGCCGCGTTCGATGCATTCTATGTCGACCGTGATGGTCACGCCATAATCTTTAAGACTATAAACATGGCCTCGCACAAAGTTGCGAATACGGGTCTGGATTGGCTCAAAGAACATGGGATAACAAAAGCCACCTATATTCTTCTCACGCCTCCGACCACCACCATTTCCCAGATTACCGACGTCGACTCTTCCTTTTTTGATGGGATTTTCTACATGGCATTTACTCTTTAGTACTAACAAGGTTTTTCCTTTAACCTTTGTGATCCATGATTCCTTCGCTTTGCACTTGATGCTACTTGATGCGACGTTTACTCTTTGTTCTGAAAAGTTTCAGGGTGTATCTAGGAGAAACTGGGTAGAGCTGTAGAATTCGGATCATAAGTATGACGTAGCTCGAACAACTTACTAGCGCTCATTTATCAATGGACGCTTTCGGCGCTTATATATTCCTCTCCTTATCCATGGACCATGACCGACTCTGATTGGCAAGCTCGATGTGCAGCGCGAAAGCAAACTCAACTTGACTCTATTCCAAAAGAATGGCTCATAAACGTTCCCTCAAATCAAATGAATGTCATGAACGTTCCCAAAGAATGCGGATTGCTGTCCGATCGTGAACTGGATATCACTGAAACAGTCGATGTCGAGGTTTTATTGAGTAAATTGGCTACTGGGGAATGGTCCTCGTTAGAGGTTACTACAGCCTTCTATAAACGGGCTATTATAGCTCAACAGTTGGTCAGTTTTTTGATCATTCTGTGCCAAGATAAGTACTGAAAAGAAGTTACTGAAGACGAGTTGCTTGACTGAAATCTTCGTCGAGAGAGCATTACAACGGGCGAAGGAGCTAGACGAAATTCTAAAGATTACGGGGAAAGTCGTCGGTCCTCTTCACGGCCTTCCTATCTCTCTGAAAGGTAAGTATCGAACAGATTCATGTTTTGTCTCTAATCGAATACTATCATCCTTCAGATCAGTTCACTATGAAAGGATTAGAAACGATCATGGGTAAAATGGCATTCTGGCAGCGATAAGGGATTAGGCTGATTCTTTGACTTGAGGGTACGTTGCCTGGATTGGTCAGTACGCCGAGGCGGACTGCGTGCTTGTAGAAATTCTCTATGATTGTGGTGCAGTTCCATTTGTGCGCACAAATGTTCCACAGACACTTATGTGGGGGGAAACGCATAATCATGTCTTTGGCCGCACTACGAACCCATACTAACAGGTATCTTACTGCTGGTGGGTCTTCCGGTGGAGAAGGTGAAATGCTTTCAATGATGTGTTTATCCATTATTCATCATTACCTTTGACGTGCTTTCTGCTGCTAGGTGCTCTTTTGGCTATGAAGGGAAGCCCCCTAGGCGTCGGTACCGATATTGGAGGGTATTTGTCCTATTCGTTCATCTCTTTTGATTTTTTTTTACATTGTGATCTAACAGATCCTGTTCGCATTCCGAGTGCATTTTGCGGTCTGTATACTCTTCGTCCCTCTTATGAACGTCTTCCTTACTGCGGAGGTAGGTTTTTATCTTTCGTGAAATTCCTTCCTTAGCTTTTGAACAATTTATGTCGAAGCTGTGAATGCTCTTGAGGGTCAAGAAGCATATCTTCGGTTCTGGGCCCAATGACCAATTCCATCTCAGGAGTGAAGGTGTTCACAAAAGCGGTCCTTGATGCAAAGCCATGGCTGAAAGATCCGGTTTGCATCAGAAAGGAGTGGTCAGACAAGGAATATGAACTTGCGTACCATGGGGGAGGCAAGAAGCTGTGTTTTGGGATAATGTGGGATAACGGTGATGTAGATGTGCCCTTCAGATGAGATGCGATTTAGGGTTTTGGTTGGCGTTTAATTCAATAGGTGTGGTTCGACCCCACCCACCTCTCAACCGAGCGATGATGATCACGAAACGCGCGCTAGAGGCTGCTGGTCATATAGGTACGTGAATTTTACTCTGATCGAGTTGATTGAGGATTAACGCGCATAATTAGTGCTGGACTGGGAATCCCATCGACACCTGGAGATTTACAAGAATTCCGTCTGTTTTTTTTTCGGCTTCATTTTTAACATTTGTTTCGTGCTCATTCCATAGTTATAGGAAACAATATTTGTCGCAGATGGTGGTGAAGACTATCGAATTCAGTGTGAGAGGTCTGGGGAGCCACTGATCTTGTCAATGCTTCCCGGCGAAGGCGCTCACGAAACTACACTGGAAGAGCCCTATGTCAAAAGGCTAGTGGGAAAGCCTACCATCGGACCACATACGAAGTAAGCACAAAAATGCATGGTCGTTGCTTGCGACTACTTTATGAACACCTTCCCAGCTCTGGGAGTTGCATAAGGAAAAGCGAGACCTCCGTAAATCTCATCTCGATCATTGGGAAGCGACAGTTAGCAGGACAGGAACTGGGCGCCCAATTGACGCAATTATCTCTCCCGCCGTCGCGTATGCAGCCGTGCCTCACGGTCTTAACACGTACGTCTTCCTCGAAGAGTCATGTCTAACGATTGCCCAGTTCTGATGCTCGGCTATAGGGACTCGTTCTATACCACCCTGTGCAATGCGATGGATTATGCGACGTCTGTTTTCCCCGTCACCTTCGTAGATGGGACGTTGGATCATAAACATCCGCCTCACGAATTTTACAACCATGAAGATGAGGCGATATATAATCTATGTAAAGAAGGTTCATCACTCTGAAGTGGCGCATGCTGAATACCCTCTGCAGATGATTCGGGGTTGTTCGATGGGTGCCCTGTTGGATTGCAGCTTATCGGAAGAACGCAGGAAGAGGAAGCTGTCATTGCTATGACGGAGATTGTAGACCGTGCACTTCGGCAATACGAAGGAAGCAAGGCTTGAGATGCTGACGGGAACATCAAGAAGTGGTTCTGATAATGACCAACAGTACTTCTACCGCTAGTACTCCTGGAACTATGATCTACAAGCTGCTATGATAATTAACTACTGTGATTAAGTATATTCTAGCCTGGAATCGAAACCTATTCTACCTCATTACATTGGTTTGGCAGAACCATGATCCAAGCTCCCATCGGGCTTCATCACAAAGTCGCCCTGGCGTCGACAAGCAAGCCCAGTCTCGTAAGTGTATGGAAGTACTTGATCGACTAGAAAGTGGGTTCCTAAGTCTGGACCAGCTAGACACTGTACCTCAATCTCATTCGAATCCTCGGTATTCATATCACAAGTACGTTCCCATTTCTGTGTTTCATATCAGCGCCATTACAAGGAAACGCCGAGGTGATACGCACGAGAACTACAGCCGGAAACCATACGTGCTCTAAGATGGTATCTCCGGGGGCTATTCGTTTGAATAATGCGAACACGTAGTTCTACAACAATCCTCTTAGTGAAGATGAGGAAAAATATAATGCATACGAACCGCACGCTCTCGAAGCTTGAAGTAAGCTCGAGCAGGTATAGGTGAAGGAAGAGGATAATAGCAGATGGGCCATATCTCGAGGAGAAAAGGGAGATGTTCAGAAATGGTGAGCTTTCCGGTGTCGACACATTTTGATCTGACAATGTATCTTTTGGCAAAGCTCCCCACCTGGACGAACCGGTAAGAGAGGGGAGAGACGAAAGCAGCTTCAACGTACATATCCTCTTATTATATCAATGTCAATTACTGTGCCATGTATCCACCGGGTCCACTGGGAAGTGTGTTCTTGGAATTTCCGGATTAAAACATATTCGTTTATCTGGAACATATATCAACTCTTTCGCCGTATATCGAATTGTAGAGATATTACCACAAAATTTATCTCTTCTGCGCCGTTCAGATTGCAAGCCCGAACACCTAGCGGAGGCAGTTTTCTAGAGTAAAAGTTCGAGGCTGGAGTGAAGAGCTCGAGCTTTTCTTGAGAGTGATTGCACTTGGTTGTTGGATGACGATTAATGGGATCGATTCTGACCATTTCTACTATGCGGTGTTTCCTGTTCTTTGCTAATATATCCTAAAATTGAGTGGGTTGGAGTAAGTTGCGTGTGGCGTGCAAGAAAGCGAAGAGAACGGCGTAGTACCATGTACCTTGGATTTAGATGATAGGCCTATTTGTATCGGACGTTGTTAGATCGGGAAGATTGGGGCACTAAAAGATTTTTTTTAGTGAAGTGCTATCAGACCAAAGACTGACGCTTAGATTTATAACCGCCTTTTCGCCACAAACTTGTTGAGACGATGCCGCATGCTATGGATCCCAACCGATTGTCGAAATGATTACAAGGACAATTACTGTACAAGAAATGGAAGCCGGGTCGGAGTGTGAATCTGTAACCGAGTGCTTTCCCGAAGCAATCGCCATTCGCGACGCGTCCAAGATATAACTTGTAAGTATTGATAAAGTTGTAGACGCGAGAATTGCATGTGAAGGAGTCAAGGACCCACAAACTTCACTGTACACTATGGACCGGACCAGTACACTATGGACCAATTCTTCCACTGTACAAGCCCGCCCGGCGCCAGGGACGCTTTTGGCACATCATATCTTGATGTGTTCCAGTGTTTTGTGGGCGAGCTTGTTCGGGGACCAGAGAAACACTATTGGGGGTTAGATACCATCAATACAAAAACCGCAGACAACGGAAATACAAGACCTACGCTTGTATTTCATAAGCTCTATTAAGTATACAGGATGTCGGATCTTTGATTACCATGGACACACTAAAAGGCGCACGCATTGTAGTGTATCTGCTTCTACGTATAAGTATTGAAAGAAGGCCCAATCAGCTAAGGAATTGTAATGTGAATGAGAATAAATCAATCTACCATCATATCCAGCCACGAAGGAGCGTTTCCAAATTATTCTGGCAAGCACTGGTCTGGTGGTTCATAACACTAGCACAAACATGACACTGGACTAGTGGAGATTGAAAGATCGTTATGTGTGCTAGATGGTGGTATGAACGACTTTCGGCGCTTATTCGCGCCCACGTGAGTGACTTGCCTCACGTTTGGCATGTGGCGTCAGTGGCGGTGCTGAAGTTGAACCGCTTTCTTTTGGCTTTCTTCCTTCTTTGTTCAGCAAGTTACAGGCGTTAGGCCTGTGTCACCTCATTTCTTCTAATGTCTGCACAAATCTATCCAGTACAAACGTATAGACCTTCTGGGGCAACAGCTCGTCGCTATCCGCTCGCAAATACCGCCAACCAACAGCATCCAGCTACGACACCCCAGAAAGCTCCGCCAAAACCCAAACAGCCACCCTCTTCACCTCCACTTCCACGCCAAAATACCAAGGCTACTCCTCCATCACCTCCAAGTACAATTAGAGATAAACATGGCCAATTTTACTTCCAAAGAGTTGGGTTCTTGGGCGAGGTATCTATGCTTGATTTTCTCGGTTTAGTTTTTCAACTGAATTTTATTAGGGAGGATTTGCTCGCGTTTATGAAGCGGAAGACCGCCAGGGAACTAGGGTCGCATGTAAAGTGGTGACTCGGTCCTCATTGGCAACGAAAAAAACCAAGACCAAGGCATGCTTGCCAGTTTCAATCCAAATTCTTTCGCTCAACTCTTCTTTCTAGCTCTATGCTGAGATTAGAATTCATAAATCTCTCAGTCATCCCAACATTGTCGGCTTTCAAGAGTGTTTCGAAGGCGATGATAACGTTTACATGATCCTCGAATTGTGCACCAGCGGTTCCCTCATGGACATGCTGCGTCGTCGTAGAAGACTCACCGAACCTGAGACTCGCTTCTTCCTGGTTCAGATTATTGGTGCATGCCACTACATGCACACTCACCAGGTCATTCATCGTGACCTCAAATTGGGGAACATTTTCCTCGACGGCAAGATGAATATCAAGGTTGGTGATTTCGGCCTCGCAGCCTTGATCGAAAACCCTGGGGAAAGGAAAAAGACGATTTGTGGAACACCCAACTACATTGCTCCAGAGGTTCTTTTCGATACAGCTAACGGGCACAGCTATGAAGTTGATACTTGGTCAATTGGTGTCATTCTGTACACTCTACTCGTCGGTCGACCGCCTTTCCAGACAAAGGACGTCAAAGCAATCTACAAGTACGTCCTTCTGCTTCCGCCATGGTTCCGAATTAATCTTGTCTTCTAGACGTATACGCGACAACGAATATGAATTCCCATCTGAACGTCCTATCGCTCCAGCCTCCAAGGAACTGATCCAACTTATCCTCACTCCAAAGCCAGAGCAGCGACCAGCTCTTCTAGACGTTGTTCATCACAGTTTCTTCACGACAGGCACTTTCCCATCATATATTTCGACTTCCGCACACGACTTTGCTCCAGATTTCCGAGGTATAAACCGCAGCGCTAGCCAAGCAAACTTTCGCCTTGTGCGACGGGCTGCACTTCTTGACGAGGATCAAATTACTAGCCTCGCCGTTCCATACGCTCCTGCAGATCAGGCATTTAGCACTACGTCTGATGCTCCCACAAGAAGTGTCACCTCCGCTATTGTTCTCCAAGAGAAGGAGTTCCAGAAAGCCGTGCAGCCAGGCTCTCCCCTCTCTGCATTACTCAACTCGGCCAAGCGACCACTGTTACGAAGCACTGGGCCTAGTGCGGCTGTCACGAAGGAATCACCTTTGTTCAGGAAGCTACAAGCTGCGTCGACAAATCCTTCACCCTTGAGACAAGCCTCGGGTTCTGCGGCAATGCGAGCTGTTTCCGGAGCTAATGCATTGGGGAATATTGCAGAGGAAGGGGATGTGAACCACGAGTTGGGGAAGAAGAGGAAGAATCCGGCCAAGGAGTTGGAGGCACAAAAGGCTAGGATCGTGGCGCAGATGGCTCCGGTAAAAGAAGAGGAGGAGAAATACGAAGCGGGCCCCGCGAATGCGAACGAACATCGTCTTCCGGAAAGAAAGGAGATTAAGAAGCCGAGTGTCAAGGAGAACCGTCTTCCAGGTTAGTTGCCGCGCGTTTAAAGCTGCTGAGTACTGACCTTTCCGTTTATAGCCCCACCCGCTCCCATTGCTGAGCCAAAGGCCCAGTTGACCGGCTTTGATGCGGCGGCGCATGTCCTCACTCTCGCTTTCGAAGCTAAAGCAGCCAATAGACTATTTAGGGACCCTCGCGAAAACCCTCGTATACCACTAGCCGAAGAAAAAGTCTTCATCGTTTCCTGGGTTGACTATTGCAACAAATATGGCATGGGCTACGCCTTGACTGATGGTAGTGTTGGAGTGCACTTCAACGATAGTTCTAGTATGGTTTTGAGTGCGGACAAACGGTAAGCTATTCATAATCGTCTCGCGTCCGCTAAAATCTGACTATTTTCCAGCCACTTTGATGCGATTTCCACTAGACGAAACGGGGCTGTCTACGTCAGGAAATCATACACTGTCGATGAATTTCCAGACGAGTTGCAGGCAAAGGTCTATTTGTTGAAACACTTCGAGCGATATATCATGGATCGGCTTTACGGTGAATATGATTACACCTACGAAGACACTGAAAAGAAGAAGGGCATGCCCTGGGTAATGAACTATCTTCGAATGAAACAAGTCATTGTGTTCAAATTAAGCCACGACGTCCTTCAGGTATGCTTTCCCTTCCATTCTCGCATGTGACTGTCTCATTTCGGTCCTAGTTCAACTTTTACGACCATTCAAAAATCATTCTCTCCTCTTCGGGACTCGTCGTGACGCACATCGACAAGAATAGCGTGCTTACTCGATGGACGCTTTCCGATATCATGCGTACCGCTTTGCGTATGGCGGTATCGACGACAGTTGAATTTGACCAGGAGGCTATCAAGTTCAACCAGAAGCTCGTGGACAAACTCAAGTACTGCAAGGAAGTACTCGTTAGTATTCAGTCAGCTAGTGCCGGTAGTGGAGGAGAAGCCGCTGCTCCACCTCCCGCTACTCGCCCCGCACCTTCTCTCGGTACTTCTGCTAGGAGCTTGCAGTCTAGAAACTCTAAAGCTTCGTTGAGGTGACTGGAAAGATGAAAGCCCTCCTCTATGGTCTCTTCTCGTCATCAACTGTGTGTAACGGCGTTAGGTCGTTGAAGCGACACTAGGTCGTTTCCATTCACACTGTTCTGGAATTCGGCATCTGTAAATCTTATTTTCCTCATATTGCATCGGTTTCATATTTTCGTGTCTTTATCTCATTCAAAGACTTCCACGCCTTGCATTACCACCCATGACTGGAACGATCGTATTTCTGTTTGTATCCACTCTTGGTATACCTGTTCTTACTTACGGACAATACGAATCATTATCGCATTTCTCGGTGGGGTGATTTTCAAGTTCCTTTGTGCCACCGCACCGCGTACGCTGCAAGCAAGCTAGTGCTGACTCATACTGCATCGAGCTGCGTTCTTGCCCATGGTAGAAATGCAAGTTTCGTTCCCGTCGTGGAGATAAACAACCATCCATTCGTCTTTGGCAAGTACGCTTTCATGCACAATGGCGGCGTTGATGCCTTTGTATACTTTGTAAGCAGACCCCACCCCTTTGTAGATGAAGCTAACCCTACCTTGTCTCCCGTAGCGTTTCGGACGTGTTGAAGAGAATCCATCAGTTGCAAGAGATTGTGAAAGCAAACCCCTTCGTACAGTCTTCAGCTGTCGATGGTAATTATATTTTCGACATTCGAGGAAACACGGACACGAGCATTTGAATACTCTTTTCTTTGCCTACCTTGACCTCATAAAAGGTGCAATCGTCGCTGCAAATTCCAGAAAGGGAGATCACTCGGTACCATATGACAGTGACTCCACCGATGCAATGCTGTTGGCCCTCATCTTAACCATTTCTGACATTCGTCGAACCCAACATAAGCATCAAGCTGGCCCCTTTGAGCCCAATGCGGTCCGACTTGGGAACTCGCTAAATCTTTGCATCAGACTTGCCATGCCACCTATAGCAGTAACATTCACTGATCTTTTTTACTTGTAGCTAATGGCGGAGCACATATGCTTGTATGCCGCTGGAGGGATGCGAAAGAAGGCTTTCCCCCTAGTCGTTACCTTTCAATTACCGCTAGTGAGAAGCTCAACAGGAAATATTACCCCGTCCTGCCCCCACCGGTGGACTCATACGAGTTCTTTGAAATGTACTTTTCCTTATCTTTCACTCCCAGGGCGACATTGTATCGTTAGCTCTGCTGCTTAACTTTTGAAGTAGACGACTGGGGTGGGTCTCTTTGATCAGAACCAATATGTGACAGTTGACAAAGACTGCAAGTTGAGAGTCATCAACATGGTCATCAGCACGAGTTTGACAAGTATAAATTCAGCGAGGTCTTGAACCGTATCTCAGACAACAAGGATCCACCGACTGAGATTGGCCTTCCTGATTCGAAGTCTAATGCGTTCGAGGTTGAGTTCGACTTGATGATTAGGATCATGAAAGAAATTATGTGCTGTGGTAGTACATGTTTATCCTGTGCATGGTTCCAATGAATCATTTGCTTACCGTGTTTTTTATCAAATGTTTTCCGCTCTAGCTATCTCTCAGTACATTTGCAAAAAACGTGGATCTCCCCGTAGTCGGGTATTTAACTTTGAACCTCCTGCTAATATTTCAATCATCTTGCGTGAAGGGAAGGAAAAAAACTGAAAAATCAGTCTTTTGGTATGTTGTCAGCGGACGCCGGATGCTGCCACATCCATTTCCACTTTCCTTCCCACTGTGGGCGAGTTGGAAACCTGTTGAATTCAGAAACGTTTATGATGGAGTCGAGGTCGAAGTATTAGATCGTACACAGTATCTGCATCTAAATCTAGCATGGTGGAATAACCAAAATCTTCAATGCTGATTTTTAATCCGACTCTCGTGTAACCCCAAAAAATGAACGTGGGGTTCTGAGATATGCATGCTGGGCAGAGAAACGTGCTGCCAAAACCAAGGGAAGAATGTTCAATTTTGTCAATCTCCAATCTCGCCAAATGGTAAGGTAGAGAGCAGCCAAGTATGCTGTTCAATCTGCACAAAAATAAACCCCAGTCAAATACAAAATTTCCCGTTGTTAGACAAAGTTTGTTCCCGTTATTAGACAAAGTTTTTTCCCGTTGTTAGACAAAGTTCATCCCGGTCATAAATGAAGAATTTTCCTGGTCTCAAACATAAATTTTTCTGTACAACACCAGTGCCAGTTTTAATTTCTGGTACAGGGCTCTATTGCTAAGCTAGCTAGCCATGCAAAATGTGTTCTAGAGGTCATACCGAGGGTGTATCTATAATCTTCTGTGAATATGTCCAGTATGTGTTGTGATACAATAGAAATTCTTTGAGCTAAGTGGTAAGTGATCAGAAAGTTCCCACGATCTTTAGCAAGGCGTAGCAGTGAAAATAATCTGACTTGAGGCACAGGGCTCTACCACTAAGCTAGCTAGCCATGCAAAATGTGTTCTAGAGGTCATACCAAGGGTGTATCTATAATCTTCTGTGAATATGTCCAGTATGTATTGTGATACAATAGAAATTCTTCGAGCTAAGTTGTAAGTGATCAGAAAGTTCCCACAATCTTTAGCAAGGCATAGCAGTGAAAATAATCTGACTTGAGGCACAGGGCTCTACCACTAAGCTAGATAGCTATGCAAAACATGCTCTAGAGGTCATATAGAGGGTGTATCTACAATCTTATGTGGATATGTCCAGTATGTGTTGTGATACAATAGAAATTCTTTGAGCTAAGTTGTAAGTGATCAGAAAGTTCCCACGATCTTTAGCAAGGTGTAGCAGCAAAATAATCTGACTCGAGACAAAGGGAGACACAGGGCTCAGACTTCTCACTTGGCATGACCAGTATTTTTATGTACATGAAATAAAAAATATCATGATTAAAGTGAGTTTGTAGCAATCCATTAAATAAAAATGAAATAGTTGTGCTGAGGTATAAGGTGGGTATCAGTAGCAATACAAAGCTATACTATATGCATGAGTGTAAAAAAAATATAATTGTGAAGATAGATGTCCGATGGAGAGAAGGATAAGCAAATGAGAGTGGGGAGGAAAGCATATTAGAGGTGGTGAGTCTAGTCCAAATCTAGAATTCAAATTTTGGACATGCATTTGTAAATATATTGGACTCGACTGTAGCACTGACCAGGCCTCTGGCGTATGCATTCTTCAGAAATTCTGGTCTCTGGTCTGGGGAAGCAGCTCCATCGGTACCATCAGCAAAGGCTTCATGTTCCAAATCACTATCGACCACATCAACATCGATCACAGATGATGGAGCAGTAGCAGCAGAGGAAGAGGCAACAGAAGATGTAGTGGAGGAAGAGGCAACAGAAGAAGTGGCGGAGGAAGAGGCAATGGAAGAAGAAGTGGCGGAGGAAGAGGCAGCAGAAGAAGAGGTAGCAGAGGTTGATGCAGTCATGGCTATGAATAGCAGATTCAATGTCAGTATAAGCAGTAGACTAGAATATAGGACTCACATTGAGTGGTGCGCTTGCTGTTCCTAATAGCAGTTTTTGTACCGAGGAACTCGTCACTGTCATTGTCTTCTCCACCATTATTGCTATCCTCCTCGCTCTCGGAATATGAGATCAATAGAGATAAATGCAAGGAAGTGCGATCTGAATTCAAATGCCAGTCCAATGCTGAAGTGGCGTTGCTGTTCAATAAATGAGTGGATAACATACTCAACTAGTAAAGAAGATACTCATACCGCTTTGGTTAGAACACAGATAGACTTTTCCCATTGCTCATGCGAATAAAGATTTGAATTGCAGTGAGTGAGAAATGCAAACTGAAGAAAGAAAGAATAACATATTGATACAAGAGCACAAAAGCTGGTATTTATTGAGCATACCAGTAGTTTCAATGGACCTAGATCAAGGATTAAAGCACGGGCTGTTGCTGAAATGCTATCTGGGCCTTTAAGAAACAAATCCGAGATAACCAAATCTCCAGGTTTTTCCTTCTTGTTCACAATTTGAGGAGGAAATAGTTGATCTTGAGCTTTAGTTTGGCCGCATTCAAATATGCAAGATGCATCAATTTGGTCCACATGATTGCGGTGAAAACACGAGTCCTTGGAGGATTTAGCAGCTTCACTGTTTGTAGCATCACACCAGAGAGATATGACAGAAGAGAAGTCTGAGCCTTCAGACAGAGCCTGAAATATAGCATGCTTGAGCTTCAAAGCTTCAGCTGTGGGCTCGCGCTGTTCAGGCATGATGGTGGTTTAAATGAAACACGATCATGAAGCATGCTAGGTCAGGTGTTGAAATGCCTGCCTGCCTGCCTATAGTCTACTTCATGAGTACTTCTAATAATGAATCTATCCACACAAAATTGCATATTCAGGTAGTATATAGTAGTTGCTAACACATAGCATAGTCCTTTTTTCTTAGTGGTAGAGCCCTGATCCTGTATTGTCTGTTTCAAGACCTTTATAGACCGTGGGAACATTGATCAAAGACAGCAAAAACGATCTGCTCACTGTAAATATTCATATATTCACACAAAATTGCATATTCAAGTAGTATATAGTAGTTATTAACACATAGCATAGTCCTTTTTTCTTAGTGGTAGAGCCCTGATCCTGTATTGTCTGTTTCGAGTCCTTTATAGACCATGGGAACGTTGATCAAAAATGAGCGCTAGCTTAAGAATAATCTTGCAAGAGTCTTGTAAAGACTTTTTTGTATTTGAACCAGGAAATCATATTTTTGAGACTGGGAAGTAGTCAGTGTAATGCTACAAAAAAAATTCATATGAGACTGGGAACAGGTTTTGTATCTATGACCGGGAACATTTATGTATGAACAGGAACATTTGTGAATGAACGGGAACATTTATGAATGTCAATGAACGGGAAAATGTTTATCAATGAACGGGGATTTATTTATTGTGCAGTTTGAACACCATAGCCAAGCTCGTGCAAGATCACGTGCATTGAGTGTGACCTTCCACATCAGGAAAAACTGTTTGGGCCTTGGATGGCCTGAAGTTAACCTCAAGGTAACTCAAAGACACCTAGGTTGCCTAGGTTCCTTTAGGATGACCTAGGAATTAGGGGGTGGACTTTTGACAACCTGAGTCACCTGAGAAAACCTGAGAAACCTGAGAAAACCTGAGGAAACCTGGGGAAACCTCAGGCAGCCTGAGATAGTCCTAGGTAACCTAGGAGGCCTAGGCTGCCTAGGCCATCCCAAGTCCAGCCCCTGTAACCTAGGAGGCTTAGGTTACAGGGGCTATCCTTGGCCCAGACCATTTTTCCTGATGCAAATATAGTGAAATTCCAATGAAAATCTTGTAACAATTCATCCACCACACATGTAGCTAATTCATCCCATTCATGGATGCAAATAAGGCTAAGCATCACTTGTGCAACAAAAGTTTGGTCAAAATATCAAATTCGGTAGCGGAGTTACTGTTTTCCCCTTGTTTCAGTCATATTTTATACATTCCATGCCTCATATGAAGAAGTGTCTCCGAAATCAAGATGATAACTTCAAGGGTAGTGTGAAGAATGATTTGAGGTGATACTTATGTTGGTCTGTTAGTTTTTGTAACCGAGCACATAAGTTTAGAGATGCCTATGGAAAAGGACTTAATGGAGCTCAAGCAGCATGGGCTTCAAAGAAGCACAAGGGCCATTGGATCTTACCTGACAGTCTCATGGATGATATGGCGCATGAATTCAAGTCATGAATATGTTGTACAATGCTCTATTCCCTTCACATTAGTAGTTTTTACAGTAATCCAATATCTCCTCTACCAATTCTTAACCAAAATCTTCGGTGACTTGGATCCTTACATTTCATTGCATTTAGAATTGTTGAATGGAAAGAATAAGGGGGGAAGGATGTTGTTCATTTTTTATTGAATTTTGAAGAGAATTTACCTATCTATGGACGTGTGACCATCACGGTGACTTTAGCACGTGATCTTGCACGAGCTTGGCTGCTCTCTACCTTAGGCTCGTGAACCATCCGTTCTCCGATTTGATCCGTGCTGACTTGCAGGAGCACGTTCAGAGAACGTGCTCCAGCGCATTTCAAATTTATTTGAAATACAGTCTTTCACCGCTCCTTGGCATGGGCAAATCTTAAGTGAAATTCAGTAAATCATGTGTTCCCCGACTCTCGAACGGAGTGAGAGGGAGGGCCTTGTACCCTACGATCGGTCCTAAGGTCACTCAGATCCACCCCCCCCCCCCGATGTTCCCACGGTTGGACAGGGTTAAATGCCTCCGTACAGCAGGTTTCACCTTTGCCCTCTATTATAGTGCAATTGCGTCTAATGTCGGCCGGCTACGAATCAATATACCTTGAAACTGCTTCGTCTGCACCTATCTGGCTTTACAGTGATACGGAAACGTTACATACAGCATTCAGCAATTTACCTTTCAATTGTTACGTAGAGCTCTCGCCGCCCCTATCCTACTCACAGTGGAATAAACTGAACAAGAAAGGGAGAACGGACAAGATATCTTCGTTGTATGAAAGCGCGCGCGCGACCCTGCCTCGGGCACAGTGCAACATTCATCATTACCGCTTTGCCGTGGAGCATGTCATATCGAAGGTTGGA